>JASANF010008160.1:0-37956 GCA_030248245.1 Trissonchulus sp. WLG1_4 | reverse complement strand
GAGTACATAATAGCGTCTCACTCTATGTAGAAGAAGAGTGAGACACTAGCCTGCCTGCGTTTTAGCAGAGGCAGATGCGCTGTTTGTTTTCAGGCTACATGTTGACATTCTGTGCAACCTGTGGCTGGCGAATCAGAAGCAAGCTCCTATTATCTGATTGGCCAGACGCCTGCTCCAATCATAAAACGAGATAGGGATAAAAGGTTAATAACTCATTATTCATTTATAGTCCGCTGGAAAAACATTAGAAAAGGTCTGCAGGCCCCTTTAGGGGATATTTTGGGCGAAATCTTTGCAAATTAAAATCGATTGAGAAACTTTTAAGAAATTCAGAAAAGTTTTATATCTCAAAAGTTTCTCAATTAATTTCGCTGGAAGTTTGCCAAAATATCACTAAAGGTATTCGTAAACCTTTTTTTGCAAGCAGACTGAATAAATAATGAGTTATTAAGCTTTTAACCCTATCTTAATGCTTATCAACGCATCAGCGATAATATACTAAAGTGTGTTACGCAGAGAATCTATATACGCGCTGATTGGCCAGCCACATGTTGCACAGAATGTCAACATGTAAAGGCCAATTTACACGATCGAACTTGCTCCGAACTTGCTCCTAACCTAGTCCGGTAGTAGGTTCGGAGCATGTTCGATGGTGTAAACGTACTCGGGACTGACTCCGGACCACCTCCGAACTTACTCTCGAACCTGCCTCGAAGGTTCGATGCTCCACCGAACTTCATCGGACCTAGCGTTCAGCAGCCAATCAAATTGCTTAGAAAAATTTTCCCACGCT
Organism: Trissonchulus sp. WLG1_4; assembly: GCA_030248245.1. Lineage (NCBI taxonomy): Eukaryota > Metazoa > Nematoda > Enoplea > Enoplida > Ironidae > Trissonchulus > Trissonchulus sp. WLG1_4. Next base: position 37,163 of record JASANF010008160.1, on the reverse strand, counting down.
ACTAGTCTCCGTTTTATGGTTTCTGCTCAGTTAGCGTTCGTGTTTTGTTTACGCGCTGTTGGAACAAACTGATTTTATACTTATGGCTAAGCGTGCAACCACGGATACAGACGCACAGAAAAGACTTAAAAAAAGACTGGTCTATTGAAACTGAAATTGATTTTTTTTAAAGAAAATGCTTTTCTATGAAACCCGTGTGACAACGATTATGTCAAGAAGCACTTGCGCCAAGGTGCTTATGATGCTCTGGCGAAGCAACTTGGGCAAAAATATAGTGGTAAGTTACTAGTTACGGAAAATTACACGGGTTAACTTAAAATTTAGTTTCATAGTATTTTTCTAAGAATCAATTTACACAATTATTTTTCAACTGAACTTTTAACTTTATTATATCAACAATTATATATATACCGTTCTTCCGTTTATTTTTGATAAAATTCGAAATTTGAGGGCGGAGCGTTTTTGAAAGTGAAATCTGATTGGCTGTTTATATTTTGACTAATTTTAATTGGCTACTAAGCTAGTTCGGAGTAGGTTCGGAGCAGGTTCGGAGCAAGTTCGAAGCGCCAAGTTCGGTGCAAGTTCGATCGTGTGCATGCAATAGTTCGCTCGAACTTGCTCCTGACCGGTTCGGAGCAATTTCGGTCCGGAGCAGTTCGGAGCAGTTCGATCGTGTAAATTGGCCTTACCTGAAACGACCAGCGCATCTGCCTTTGCTAAACACGGCAGGCTGGAGAGTGTCTCACTCTCTCATATAGAGTGAGATGCTGTTATGTACTCTTGTTTTAACGTTTAGAAGAAGAAATTTTTTTATTTTTTCTCTTTATATATATATATATATATATATATATATATAGTTTTGTTGTGCATATATAATATAGTATGATAAAGTATATATATAGTGTATATATATATATATATATATATATATATATATATATATATATATATATATATATATATATATATATATATATATATATATATATATATATATATATATATATATATATAAAAAAAAAAAATATATATACGTCGGTCAGTTGCATTGATTTCTACAAAACTGAACTTTTGAAAAATATCCCAAAATATATATATTGTCCCAAAATTTTTTCAAATAAACTTAAGAACTCGACCAACTAATAAAACTGTTTCGAAAGTCAGAAAAAGCTGCGTTTTTAGTCACGAGGGAATGCGCTTCATTCAAAAATGTTGAGAAAACGATTTTGAATTGGGGGGGGGGCGGATTGTACCGTGACACCGGCAGTTTTACTGTAATGATGTACATAAGACTATCGCAAATAAGGGGAGGGTCAAAATTCTGTGTCTGTGTGCGCTCTGACACATTATTTATGTCGATGCGTTCTGAGAACGCATTGCAAAAACTGAAAATAATAGAAAAAAGTGAGAAAATTAGTTTTACTGTTTCTCTCTCAGTATATAAGTTATGAATGAAACATTAACGGACAGATTTCGTGTAAGTACACAGATGTCGGCCATCTGTTAAAGATTAGAGATAGTTTGCTTTGCTTGCCCAATCTGATCCGGTCGAGCTCACTACCCACTAGAGAATCGGTTATATACTCCCTCGCAGATAAATTTTTAATCCCAAAAATTTCTGCAAAATCGCGTAAACACTTTTTATCCGTGGTTTCAGCACCAAGTTTCCTAGGGGCTGTTCATAAATTCGGATTAACGGGATTAGATTAACTGAATTAAATACAATAACTCGACCTAAAATTTTAGTATCTTTCCAAAAATTAGCACATTTATGCAATTAACGCAGAAGAGCAACTGTGTCTAATTTGAATAAGGTCACATGCTTCTGTGTTGAGTTATTTCAGTTAATTCAGTTAATCTAATCCAGGTAATCCGAATTGCGAACAGGCTCATCTTCTGGATTGGCTATGCTCACTGCTTGCAGTTTTTTTGTTAATTTTCTTCTAGTGTTCATTAGCGAGCATTCATTCTCTACATGGTGCAATTATCTTCTATCTACGTCCTGCTATTGTATTATTAGTATAATTCTGGGGCGGATTCAAACAAAATCACAATTTTATTTTTTTAGCTCTCAGCTGGCTGGGTCATGTTGTTGGTCAGTTCGATCAGCTGAACTGCAACTTCGACCAGGGCAATTTCTGCAACTGGGCCAATGCGCTGGACGGAGCCGAGGACGACTTCGACTGGGAGCTGGCCACGGAGGTCCGCGTGGACGGATACCACAGCATACCCAGGACGCTCCAAGGAAGTACGGACTACTACTCCTTCACGTAGATTAAAGGGATTAGAGAGATTAAAATTCATTGGTGTACACTACTCCTTTCGGTGCATTAAACGGATTTGAGAGATTATTGTTGTACAGAATTTAGAAAGGATTAATTCTTGAATAGTGATAAGCGGTGGTTCAGATTTGATAGAACTGTTTTGTTTGCTTTGTTTGCATAATAATAAGTTATATATTCAGATTCATAGAAAATATTGGTATCGGATCGCCATCGGTATTGGTAGTTTTATCGGTATCGATATCGGTTATCGGTATTTTTTTGGTACCGGCCAAACACTACTAATAAGCCATCTCAAAGTTGTGCATGTGCATGGAGCCATGGTAATAAGCATGCCACAAGTTGACCTTATCCACTATTATTTGCTGGATAACTTATTTCTTACTTCTGCTAACGGACGGACATACGGCTGTAAGTATGACTCGACCGCATATACCCCCCCATTTATATTTCAGCGGGCTCATTTGCATATGCCCAGGGCCAATTCGCGACCGGGGGCAGTGGTGCCAGGGCTTGGCTTCGGTCCCCCGTCTTAGACAGTCTCCAGGCTCCAGCACAGTTGAGCTTCAATTACTGGAAAGCCGCTGTGCCGCCGGTCTTGCAGGTTTGGGACGGCTTTTGGATTAAGCGGATTAAGAATTGGATTAAGCGGATTAAAATTTATATAACTATATTTGTGTAACAACTCTGATCGAAACAGCTTAATCTTGGTCTGTTTTAAGGTAATTCAAGACATACTGTCAAATTTTAGTTTGTTAGATTGAAATTCAAGTTAGAATTAATATTTGGATAGCTACACTAACTTGTAAGGTGACTGTAATGTATTTTTGCTTATGAATAAACGAATAAATGGTTTACTTCGATCACAAATGCGCTGCTTATCTGCTTCTGCTATCCTACTATCGACCCATCCCCTATTTGAGACCACCATAACGGTCTCGGCTACCCCCTCCCCTACTCCGCGCGACTACCGCGTGACCCCCTTCCCCCCAAAGTACCCAAAATCTTACTGCAACATGTCTTTCAGATTTGCACCCGGGACACAGGCCAAACCACCCTTCGCTGTCTGGACACCATTTCTGGCCTGGGCCAACAACAGTGGATCCAGCGGGTCGTCACTATTCCCGCTAATCCGCTCACATTTCAGGTGGGATTAGTGGGATTAGGATGGCAATAGGATGCAATACTAGTTGGGTTTGAGAGAGATTAGGGGGGATTTATTTACGCTATGAATAAAGGGTCCGTGTAGGGCATAAAGCCTTTCAGGGGCTGCCCCACCTCCACGGAAGTAGTCACTCTTGAAGTGACACCCCTGATGCTCCAGGGCTTTGTAACGGAAATGAGCACCGCACCCGAGGGCGGACACGCCAAAGGATAGTTATTTATCCTCGGGTTACTTTTACCTTTTTGTTACCATATGCTATGAAAAACAAACAGTATATTATATAATTAGGGGCCTACTGCTGTTTTTCCATTAGTAGGTGAATTTTTTATTCGCAGACAAAAACTGATGCAAGTTGACTTAAACTCGTTTTCTATTAAGCGTTTCTATTTGGAATTGATAAAATTTGTCCAATTCAATGTAAGTCTACTATAACTATTACGTTGTATAAAAATAACTCTAAGTTTAATATACGTCAAACGTGCGTTGTTTTTCTATAAGGGGCCGTAACCATTTTCGCCAAAACATCGACTTATGAGATTTCTCTAATCCCGTCGAATGTATAACTTTGGACCTACTGCTAAAATGGATTAGGCGGATTAGATTATTATTTGTTTTGTAAATTAAAGTTATCGCATGACATGTTGATGAAGCTAAGAATGTTAACTAATAACTAGTTAACATGTAGTGTTAACTGCAACTTTGAGCATATGTTGCTAAGAAATCATTTTTAATTTAATCCGTTTAATCCGTTTTAATCTATATATTGATAACAAATTGATGCTTTTTTATTTCAGATAATCATTGCAGCTTCTAGCTTCAATACAGAGCTGGACACTATTGGACTGGACGACATCACTTTTGAGCGAGAAGGCGGAACTAAGCGTAGGCTTGGCATTAGGCTCGATTCATACTTACAGCCGTAGGTCCGTTCATCCGGTAAAATTATGCCACAATCTGATCGTATAGTATACTATTAGTGGCGTAACTGTTTTGTAATTTTCCCGCTATACGGACATATGGCTGTAAGTATGAATCGAACCTTTGGGCTATTAATTTCACGATTTTTTTTAAAATATTGATTAATGGTGTGATTTGATCGGATATGCGATTGGTTTATAACCATGTTAACACTGTGTACGTACCGGAAGAAACTGTTCGTGAATCAGTGGGGGAATTATAAGTGTATAACTATTTAATTTAATTAATTATAAAGTATAACTGATTTCAATTATAAGTGTGATTATTTATTAGGGGATGGGATGTGGATATTTATTTACTTTAGCATAATATATTTTCTTTTATTATTTTGTTTCGAAAATTTGGGAAAGTTTTTTTGGCTATTTTTGCCTAAAAATAGGCTATTTTGGTCGATCTAGGAAGGGACCACGAAATTTACCCAGAGAGGCTCCCAGTATTTTGGACCCCGTTGAAGTGTGACTGACATAGCTGACATAGAATTCACAACCTAACACTAACACTGAAGTTTTCTTAAAAGTTATATTTTAAAACAAATTAACTCCGTAACTGACCGTAAACTTAACTGTCTAACTGAAACACATGGTCTTGATTTTAATTTATGTTTCATTTGCTTTTAAGGAAAACTTTAGGGTGGATTTCACAACGCTGGTTTTACTAAACCATGGTTTTACGTACGTTTTTATATGATGTACACATAATTTTATTGCGAAGTATCGCCTTATTCGTTACGAATTTCGTAGATTTTCTCAAGCCAGTCGAAATTTGAAACCTGCAACGCAGCAGGTCTCTGTTTTTCTTTAAGTTCATGTTTGGTTGTGAATTTCAGCCATAGTGTGATACCATGAAATTAAGTTAAATTAATTAAATTAAATTATTTAATTGTAGCCCTGAGCGATTACCGCAACAACCTTTATCCGCAGTCGTTCCAGGCTGTACCCTACCCGGCGGAGACAGCAGCCGTTCTGGACGAGGGACATTTGCAGGTTCCCGCGCCCGCCAAGACTGCGCGACTGAAACCTGTGGAGGAAAGGGTATATAACATAATATCATACATGTAGGAGGGGGGGATAGGGGGAGGGCCCCCGAAATCGAGGGGTCGGGGGGGGGTCAGGATCCCCAAAATTTTGGGCATAATGGAGTAAAAGTGGCACTTTTTTGCTAAAGTTTACAGAATTTTCCAAATTTAGCGTCTTTTGGTCGTTGAGAGGGGGAGGGTCCCCAAAATTTGACCGGAGATACCGCCCCTCCTCCCAAATTTGTTGTGGAGTGTGGACAAATACGTGTTTGAGTGGAATCCCACCTACTAGGTTAGGTTTACGAAATCTCCTTGAACTAGAGACGAAAATCGTAATCTAACCCTGGAGTCCATTCTTACGGCGTCGGTAAATGAGTGGAACAGCGTTGTGGAAAGGCACAGGGTGTGGTCTACTCCCTGTCATATTCAGCCTGGCTTAAGAAACATGAAGGGTGAATTTCACAAAGGTGGTTTTACTAAACCTGCACGTTTCATAAAATGTGGTTCGCACGTTGAAGAAAATTTGCTCATAATAACAATCTTATTACAAAATAGTACCTGATTCGTTACAAATTTCGTAGACCTTCTTAAAATGTGGTTCTAGCTCCGTAAAAATTTCAAAAAACCTGCAGTGCAGCAAGTCTCCGTTCTGGTCTTGTGAAATTTCAGCTGAGCTAAGACCACGGTTGAAGAAAATTCATGAAATTCGTAACAATTCAGTTTCAGACCATATTTCGTAGTGAACTTACGTGCAATAGGAAAACGCACGTATAACCATGATTTAAGGTGGTAGTTACGTTTTCGAGGTTTTTGTGATTTCTATGTAAACTTTGCGCCACCAGTACTCAAGTTATAAATGACGCCTGAGCATGAATTTTTGGGACAGTACTGTAAAGGTCAAAATCCCCAGGCATGTCTCTCACTTTTTCGAAATTTCACCTGTGGACATTTTTAGAAGGTTTTAATTACAAAAAAATATCTTAAATTTTCGGTGCGTTTGCTTTTCAGCTATTTTCTCAGTAAATTGACTAGTTATTAAAAAAGTGGGGGACATGCCTGGGGATTTTAAACATGTCAAAAACCTTACCAACTTTCAGCTCCAACAGGTAATCGTACGATTCAGAGCTGTGGCGCAAACTTTTTGTAAAAAATTGTAATATTTTGGAAAGGACCTTTCTTTAGTTGCTTATACTGGAAACAAAATCACAGGTTAAATTTCAACGCATGGCATACATTTAGGAAAGTTATTATTCTACCTAATGCAAAAGACCGCTTGTGATTTGAATTTGTAAACGCCGAGCTATAGCTTTTCAAAAAAAACACCTAAAAACGCAATTACCCCCTTAACTAACCACCTTTTTGAAATCCACCTTATGTTTCTTCAGTTTTTCAGTTTTGTCAATTAAAGTCTGACAAAAAATAATTGCACCACTTGAGGAAACGAAACATGTGATTTTATTACGAAAAGAATAGGTTTTGACTATCAAGAGTGCAGCAAGTAGTCGCAGAAGTCATGCCACTGAATAAGTAAGTGTCGCATCTCTTTTGTCAGACTTGAGTTAATTGGGTGGTTGTTTAATTTTTATTTCAGGAAGCTCCGCCTCTCCCTGTGCCCGATGTGGGCGTGTGCAATGCAGTGGCCTGTGAATTTGACGAAGACTTTTGCGAATGGTACAATGACTTCAAGGCCAATTTTGATTGGCGCATCAAGAACCTTCTGACTCCCCTGGCTGGCATTCCTCAGGATGATGACCGTAAGCCTGCAATCTGACCTAAACCTAAACCTAAGGCCTGAAACTTGACCAGCCTAAACCTGAAATATGACCAGCCTAAACCTAGACAAGTTTGTGAGCTTGAACCTAGGTATATAGCTTATTTTTAGACTCTGACTCTTTTTAGTGTCGAGCGTCGTGTTAAACTCTGAAGTTTGAATTGAAATCTACAGTCCAAAGCTAACACAAGTTGATCGACCGCAATTTTAGACGCTACTCTGCAAGTAACTAAGTACTCCGTGTGTCTACGTTGAGACTGAAACCTAGCCTAATCGCATCTAGAGCTTTAGCTCAATAGCTTTAGCCTGCTGAACCAAAACATACGTCTATGTTCTAAATATGAGCTTAGACTTATAATATAAATACCTAACTGCCCTGTAGAATCCGAGAAATACAGGGTCACACGGGTTGAGAGTTAATTAGTAACGAACGAATTAATATCCACGAATCCTCTTAACCCTCTCATTATTAATCCCTTTAATCCCCTTACTCCTCTTGTATTAATACCACTAACCCCTTAATCGTATCATTAATCTCACTAATCCCCTTACTCCTCTTATATTAATCCCACTAATCCCCTGAATCCTCTAATTTCCAGGCAAATCCTACATCTACATCAGCGGCGATAATCGACGACCGGATCAACGGGCATCGATTCGCTCTGGTCGATTTTTCATCCCCAACGGTGCCTACGTGGAATTTCGGGCGCTGATCAGTGATTCGAGCAGTGGCCGTCTGAGACTGTTCCGCAATGACCCATATAATGCTCAGAATGTTATATGGCAGACGCTGGGCAATCGAAACTTTGGGCGGGGCTGGCAACTGCTCCGAGTGCCACTGCCATTTTCCAATGTGCCCATGACGGTATATTGTGCTATCAAGAGTACATAATAGGAAATCCTGTTATGTACTCTTGGTACTGTGGAGCGGGGCTACGCACAGATCTATATGGAGGGATCTAAGGGGGTCAAGCTCCCCACTTTTGATATTTCGGGACAAGCCCTGCTCGGATTTGACCCATCGGGACCCGTCTCCCGTTTTGGAATGGAAGAACTCAAGAACGTATCCTGAAACTAAAAACGCGGCTCCAATTGGCTGTAGAATGGTTTACAAAATTTCACACGGTCGAAAAATGTGAAAATTTTTGTTTTTGGTAAAATTTTGGTTGAAATTTTTGATAGAAATTTGAATTTTTTTGGTAGAAATTTGAATTTTTTGCGTTTTTATGGGTTCTCCCAAACGTCGGGTCAGCCCCCGTCACATATTGAGACTGTGTACATGTATGGGGTTAAGTGGGTTAAAAAAGGGATTAGTGGCTGTAATTGGTGTAATGGGATTAGGATGGGTATAATAAATAACTACTTTACTGGATTAAGGGTCGAGGCTGGTTGTTGCGTAGTGCCTATTTACAATAATTCGGATTACCTATCTAGATTAGATTACTGACTGACGACTGAAGTATGATAACCTCTTCAACTTAGAACAGATGGTCCGCTGTGTTAATAAATGATAACTTCAGTGGTTCAACATTCATGTTTACGGCTTATTGAATTTCACAAACTTTTGTTTGTCCTTATAATGAGTTATTAAAGTTAATCTAGTTATTAAAATTATTATTATAAACTAGTTTTTTTAATTTTGTATTCTTTTTAGCTCATCTTTGTCTCAGATATGCTGATTGCGGGGGAGCACGTGGGCATTGACAGCATTCGATTGACCGACAGTGCCGGGGTGGAAATTCCATGCGGTAAAATCTACTTGAATAATGAATTGTTTTTGGCGCGGAGAAAACTTTGTCAGATCTGAATTATTCAGAAGTACTGATTAAGCTAGAATCACTAAGCCATTAAGTGTTAAATCTATACTGCATCGTATCGAATGGACTTGTTAATAATACAAGGTTAATCGGATTGTAGTAATTGAATTAGAGTAATTGGATTAGATTTAGATTAAGTGGATTAGATTAATTAACTAAAGTGTAGTGGTGAAACAGATGTAATTATGTTTTTTAATTTTAAGACTGTGTATTCTTAGCTTTGGGCCAATTCCTAAAATGGATTAAATGGATTAGATTAAAATTTGTTTGCTTAATAACTTATCTCGATGTTGAGGTAGACTTAAAAATTATCTGCACAAGCGGGAGGTGCTCGTGCTACAAATAGTTGCTATCGCAAATTTAGTATGAATTGATAAACGATGTCATGAGTTATTGGCAAAACAAATTTTAATCTAATCCGTTTAATCCACTGTAGGAATAAGTAGGCCCTTTGTTCGTTTGACAGTGTTAGATTTCCACCAGCTAGGTTCCTAGCGCTGTTTTTGTAGTAGTCTATATAACTTTTATGTCAAAAGTTTAATTCAAAAATATTTTTTTTCGTTTCAGATGTGAGCACTTTTTTATTCGAAGAGTCAGAATCTGTGGAGGACACTGGAAGCCTGCAGTTTGACGACAGTGGGGGCAGTGATTTTTTGCCGCAGCCTGGTCGATCTTTCATTTCAGCAGTCCACATAGATCAGCCTGATCCATCTTTCCCTGCGCTGACGAATGGTCCGACTCCGCAGCCTGATCGATCTTTCGTTCCATTTGAAAACCAACCAGCACCATCCTTTGGGTCTTTTGAAAGTCAACAGCCTGATCGATCTTTCGGTCTTTTTGAAAATCAGCAGCCTGATCGATCTTTCGTTTCTTCTGAAAATCAGCAGCCTGATCGATCTTTCGTTCCGAATATAAACCAACAGCCTGATCGATCTTTCATTTCTTCCGCAAATCAGCAGCCTGATCGATCTTTCGTTTCTTCTGAACGTCAGCAGCCTGATCGATCTTTCATTCCATTTGAAAATCAACCTTCACCTTCATTCGTACCGTTTGAAATTCAACAGCCTGATCGATCTTTAATTTCGCCTGAAATTCAACAGCCTGATCGATCTTTAATTTCGCCTGAAATTCAACAGCCTGATCGATCTTTCATTTCACCCGATCAGCAACTGCAGCCTGATCGATCTTTAATTTCGCCTGAAATTCAACAGCCTGATCGATCTTTTTCTCTGGAAAAAACTGATGAATCTTCGTTTCCAACAGAACAATCTAAATTCAATGGTTGGCCTACGACAAAGCAGCTGGCCAATTTATATCAGATCAGCAGCAGCGAAAACGAAGCATCGATCAAAGAATTGGAGGCTAAGCCAGAAACAAAAGAATCAATTATTGATAGTCGATCAATAATTGATCAATCGAACACTGATCAGTTGACCGCAGCTAACCGACGACTTTTAGAGCAACAAGAAGCCCTATATAAGCTATATTTGCCGCACGCTTTAACGGCCGAAAAAACTCGAGTCAAACCTTCCCCTTGGTCTTCAATTGAAACACTGCTGTCCAATTTATTGCAGAGATTAAGAGTGGCGGCTTAAGGTGGTAGTGACGATGTTGACGATGTTTTTTGAGGCAGGTATTTACAGCTATTTGTAAAATGACAGTCATACTATTTTTTTGAAATTGGACTGAAGTTTGTAATATTGGTGTTTTAAGGTTCTCATAGGAGTCGGAAATAGATAATTTTTGTTGAATTTTAGTTAAAAAATTCTAGTTATGATTTATTTGATTTAAAAATAGATGGATTAAGCGGATTAGATTAAATTTAGTTTGATTTATCACCATATGATTAAAAATGAGATTTGACATTTTGGAACTTGCTAGTGCAGAGTTAGTAACGGAATCAAGTTAATTCTGAACTGCTAAATCCAATTTTGAGGCCCAAAGGTCCAAAACAGTTAACTAATAGCAAATTCCCAATCTTTGACTTACGGAGTAATAATGATAGTTATTAATAGTTTAAGCACCAGTTTAACAATTTAATTCCTCCAAGCAAATGTTCCTGGAAATGCAAAAGACGTGCTCAATTAATTGCGAATTATTTCTTTTATACTGTTTAAGCAGCCTGGTGCGTGCTTGTTTGGACGTCACAAGACGTTCAAAGCTCGACAGCAAGTGTTGGTCAGACTTTAGTTGGTCTTTATTATACAAATGTTGTGTAATTTTGCTTATGGCATTGTAAATATTTTTTTATTGTTTTGTTGCTGTTTTTATAAACTTATTGCTTTTATGTCTATCGGGTTTATCCGAAATGGAATTTAGCTTATTGGATTTTAATTTATTTAAAAATGGTGTAAAATTGAAGTATTATTAGATTATCTTTGGATTTTACAAAGGTTCATTACAATGTTTTAACTAAACCTTTTTGGTAACAAAATAAATTTAGTTCTCATGAAATCGCTGAAATCAATTTTGGATAAAACCCTGGGTTCTCTTTATTAACTACTGTTTTTCAGTGCTATTTTACGAAAATGCTTGCTATACTATCATATGCATAATTATATGTATTTCAGTTACTTTTGGCTTGGGGTCAGAAATTTTTTGTATTGTCTGATGTGTAGGTTAAAAACGAGTGTTCTAGTATACCAAGCTTATTTGATAGTAATACAACAAAACCATCTTTCGCGAAAAATTATGAGGAACGCCATGAAATCTAATGTTTCAAGAATTTCCTAATTAATTTAATAATTAATTAAAATTTTGTAAAAATTCGTCAGTTATTAGGAGTGGTATTTATTGTTATTACCGGCCTGGACGAACTATGAGTATGTATGTATCGACCCTAAAGTGTTCACTGATCTGATTGGATGTTTTTTTTTCAATAAACTATGACACTTCGAATTCAGTGGTGGTCTCAATTGTAGCTTAGGGACTCGGGCATTGAAAGAAAAAGAATAGATACCCCAATTTCGAAATAAAGAGAGAAATGAATGCGGCGACCTCGCGTCTACTTGGAGAATGCAGTCCTCGAGGCTCTCAAGTCTCGCAGGCTCTATTTCCCTATAGCCTGTACATTGGTGTATTTATTAATTTAATTTTTGAATTTTTAGTTAAAACGTATTTAGACCATTATTTGATCTACAAATACCCACTGGGCCCGGTTTCATATGTAAACAATAAATCGCGATTCATTAGTAACACTGATGCAACATCGAAAGTGGAGTGTAACTTTGCTTTTACACAATATTTCTGCTCGAACTGTTTTTAACATGTTGCCAATACGTTGTAGAACGTGTGGTTAAAAACTGAAAAAAGGAGGGTTATCTTTGAAAGATGTAGCTAACATAAAGTCATTCATTAGTTGCAAATATTAGTGAATTTTCTCAAGCTACTAATATTTACTAATATTTGGGACTAATGAATGACTTTGACTTAGCTAGATTTTTGACTGCATCAAGCAAACGTAACAAAATTTTACCGACACATCTAACATATTGGCTATATGTCATTCTTTAAACTGAAACGTTACGTAAACCCAAAGTTATACCTAATTTTCTAGCTTACATCAGTGTTACTAATGAATCGCAACTGATCTTTTATGAAACCGGGCCCTGGCCGCATTTAATGCATCCTGACGACACTCAGCTTCACAATGTAACAACTCCAGTCCTCACTCAGCAGAAGAGCTTGTTGAATAGGTGATTGATTGTTTGAATACAGCATGTCGCAATTGCTGTTGAGCAGGTAGCTCAAACACTGCCACTAAGCGGAAATATTGTTGAAATATAAATATGTCTGAATCACAACACGTCATCATCTCAGAAGCAGAGAAACTTTATCAAGATCACACAAGCACTTTACATACAACATAGACCAAAATTACTTACTGCACACTACGGAGTCAAAGTGGAGTCGGAGTCACTTGATGCCGGAGTCTACATTACTATATACTTTGATGGTAGTACCTAACCGTGGGTACCTACATGGATTTAGTCATCGGGTGTACGTTAACCGTGTAACTGTTAAGTTGCTGAGACTCAGGGCCTATTCCTTTACTGGATTAAATGGACTGGACTTATGTTAGTCCGAGCTTTTGGAATGACACATCGGACTAAACGGGCTAAACGAGTTCAAATAAGTCAGCTGCTTAATTTTAGTCGGACCCAATTCCAAAATACCACTAAACTAAACGGACTTAACATGCACCGCACGCTTAACATTAGATGCATAGATAACCCTTTCCCGCATACTGTTACATAAGTGTATCTTACACTAGTGAAACCTGTCGGCTTTATGTTACACAGAATCGGTTACTTCACGAGGATGCCTTAGGTATCCGAGTGAAGTGAGCCGGTGGCCAAGTGGCTAAGCGTGACAGTCCTGCCACAAAGCTGCCCCTGTGACGCAGGCTCCGTCTGTGGTGACGGATCCCCAGCCAATGACTGACTTAGTGCATTTTTGAAAATTCATGCAGCAAAGGGGCATTTTTGAAAATTCATGCATCAAAGGGTTAAGTCTGTTTAGTCCGATTAAAAAGCAGCGCGCTAGAAGTTAAGTCCGTTTAATCCGGAGGTTTTGGAATGGCATTTTTAAGCTTAATTTTTAAACTGTTTAGTCCGATTATAATTAACCCTTGAATCCGGTAAAGGAATGGGCACTGAGAGCTATAATCCTCCCAAAACCAAAAAATGGTGAATTTTAAACACGTTTTGAATAGGCATGGGCACGTTTAAACGGTTTGAACCGTTTAAACGCGTTTAAGCGTTTAAACGGTTTGGAAACGTTTAAACGTTTACGGGTTAAAAAAACACGGTTTTCGAACCGTTTAACGTTTAGTACGTTTAAACGTTTAAACGCGTTTAAACGTTTAAACGTTTAAACGTTTAAACGTTTAACCGCGTTTAAACATTTAAACGTTTAAACGTTTAAACGCGGTTAAACGTTTAAACGTTTAAACGCGTTTAAGCGCTCACTTGTGTAACCGTTTAAACCCGTTTAAACGCTCACTTGTTTAACCGTTTAAACGTTTAAACGCGCTTAAACGCTCACTTGTTTAACCGTTTAAATAAAACGGTTTGGAAACGTTTAAACGTTTAAACGCGTTTAAACGTTTAAACGTTTAAACGTTTAAACGCGTTTACGTTTAAACGTTTAAACGGTCAAAAAACGTTTACAACCGGAAAACGCGTTTAAACGTTTAAACGCATTTTCTCATCTGTAAACGCGAGCGTTTAGACGTTTACAGATTTTTGTAGGAACGTGCCCATGCCTAGTGTTGAAGTCAAAAACTTATACTGAAGTAAAAGATAGGCTCACTCATAGTGCTGCAATGAAACTCTGCCCAAACATGGGTGGACCCTACCCAAAGCCATACGCTTTATTTCATTACAAAAAGTGTTTTTCCCAGCATTAAGCATAATAAGAGTAGATAATGCCACTGCCAGTAGGTAGTGATAAAAATCACGCCACCTATTTTGTCTCTGGGTTCAGTAATTAGTCAGACTTTAAACAACAATTTAGTTCAGTATTAATTTATTAACTAACCAAAAAGGAGTAGGTATCATAACCATTGCATGCTGGCATAAGCTTTTTGGCTTGTCACTTGTTGCTTAGCAATAGCATGCAAAACTGCAAAGCGTGTTTCATCCGGCATTCGCAATTTCGAAGATTCGCTAGCCCAGTTGGCTCAGTTGGCAGTGTGGTGTAGTGTGTGTGCATTTGATTGCGGATCCGAATGTGAGTGGTTCAATTCTGCCTTTGAACTGCATATTTTGCATACTGTGGCAGCTCTAGGGTTGTTTTGATGCGATATATTTTTAATCAAGTTGATTTGATGCATCAAAAATAAAAACTGCATCAGAATTCAGAACAATTTTGGATTTGATTTGCATCAAAAATTAAAACAAGCCGAGGCAGCTATTGGTACCTTAGGTATCGATTTGAGTTGTTCTTTGAGGTTTGAGTACATGTTTGCCAGCCAAGGTCTTTGATATTGTTTGTATGTAAAGTATGATTTCATGGTTTGTAGCAAATCAAGGACCAATCGTAAATCAGGAGTAGGCGACTCGGAGTCACAGTTTCATGGGAAATAATGTAGCTTCGATAATCGATAGTTTCAGTCTGAGAGGAATCAAATTCAGTTTGAAAATCCATTCGGCTCAAATTCCCTCGGGGTGTTTCACGATGAAAATTATTTACTAAATGTATTTTTCTGCAAATGTTATTGGCTAAAATTTTTTCCAAGCTAATCATACATGAATAAACAGTCCAAAAGCCTACAGACATTACTCACGCAATATCTCGCGCAACTTTTGTATTATTAAACTGTATTTACAAAAAAATTATTCACGCAAATAAATCTGTTTTCTCAAAGTTGCTGCATAAAAACTGTTATTCAGAAATATTTTTTATAAGTATTTTGAAAAGTCTGCAGTTCCAGTTTGTGGCTAACCCAAATAAGTAGTGCAAAATACAATGACTCAGAATTCAAGCCCGGTTCATACTCGTCTGTAAGGTTATCCGTTTGTCTGTAAACAAAAGTTGTGTTTAATTTTTGTAGAAAAAACATGTGCTATTAACAAAACTCGGCCAAATTCTGATATTAAAAGCAGCAACTTTTAATCATCATTGTTTGTAAATCCTGTGACAAACTTTGGTTTGGCTTTAGTTTATTTGCATATTTTGCAAACAAGTTTTATGGCTAGCTAGGCATTTGTCATTAGACGTTTGTACAGTGCAGTTGTGTATTTTTATCAATTTCCTGTGTAATGTATGTATGTGTAGTGTACAGAGGGGTGGAGTTATTTTTTTGTGTCGTATTTCATTACAATATGTTTTAAGTTTGTCAAATTTGTGTGAAAATAATTTTAAATTTTAATTTTGAGCAGATTAGCATTCAAAATTTTGACCTAAAATAGCCCTACCTGTGAAAATTACAATATTTACTTTAGCTTTTTTTGGGTCAAATTTAACATGGAGCTTAGTCATAACACTATTTCGAATGTATCCATATAAAAGGAGGGGGGCTAAAATTTTGTGAAAAAATCAATTAAAACCATTTGCGTGAAAGTTACAGGTAACTTATTCGTCAGTAAACTTATGGCCTTTTTATTGAAATTTGTAATTTTAATTTTAAGTATATACACCCAATTAACTTTTATCCCCCCTTGTAAATTGACATAGTTCAGCTTATATGTATTGATAAAAATGTTTACAACAGGAATTACAGATATAAATCAAAACTTTTTCTCGAATTATCTAGACAAATATAATTTGGCCATATATATACCTGCTTTCCTGTTTTGTGCTAAAACTCAGTCTCTGTGAAGCTTTACAATGCAGCTACGAATTGCAGTCGTTTTTTGTTGCGCCTTGACGCAATGCTATGGCGTAGTGCGCGTCAACCGTGACGTAAAAAACAAATTACATCATCATGCTGTGGCCAGAAATGCTCGTGGATTATTGGAACGGGTATGATTCTGTTTTTTTTATTTTTTGTTGAGGAAGTTTTGTGATCGTTCACGCTAAGAATGGAAAAAGATCAACTTTTGTTGTATTTGAAATTTTTTCAGCCGATGTTAGCGACAGTGAATTCCAATGGTATCAATGGTGACTTCTAATTGGATAGATTGATTTTAATGATTTAGCATATATATTTGGATACAAATTGCCGTGAAGTTTCATTACCTACCTACGACCAGTGTTATTAACAAAATTGTTTAAATCTATCAGACTAATCTAAGGTCATGGTTTTTCAGTGTAAATTTTCAGCACCTAACAATTTTGTTACTTAGTCTATTGATTATGTTTGCCACAAAGGTATACGGTTTAAGCTCTGAATAGAGTCTCAACATCCCGAAACATAACTTCAGCAGGTTTCGTTTTCAATTTTTTAGCCCGAATCTCGAGAGGATTTCGATCCGTTTGGCGGAAACAACTTCGAAATACCGGATTTCTCCGACATTTTCTCCCCATCTGGTGGAAGTGTGGCTCACGAACGATTCAATCGATTAATGCAGGAACTGTATTCAGGGCTGTTCGATAAATTCCCTTCGGTCGATCAGTCTGGAGAGTTTGAATTTCCCGAGGAGAACAGCTTTTTTCAGCAGCTGCAGCCGTGGTGGAAAGGGTAGGATGACAGTTTGCGGGTTTGTGGGCCATTGGTTCGAATCAGACTTGCGAGAAACTTTTTCACAATGAAAAATCTTTTTTTGAAATGCTAAAAATACTTGAAAACTTTTTTAAATGCTAAAAGTGACAGAGTAAATTAAGTATATATTCAAGCGTACTTTCAGTTTGATTAGTAGTCTACTATTGTTGTCTAATAACTCTACGTTGGTAAAAAACGGTTCAACTTGAAGCAACCTGAGATTTGACTGTGGATTAAATAGCATAGGCAGATTATCTTAAGCTAGTTTTAATCCGTTATATTCTATTAGGGTTGGTCAATCTAACTTTTCATTCTTGCTCTAGAACAAATATCTGCGTTCGCAAGGATGAATTCGAAGAGGAATCGGAGCCTGGTTCCAATGACGGCTTTTTTCAGCATTTCACCACAACCTCGACGCAGTGTTATACCACCGATACAGCCCATAAATGTGTCATGAAGTAGGTACAGTTGAACTGTGACCTCAGCTTTAGTTTTAACAAAAAGTAGCAGTTTAAGTGTGAAGTAAGATAGGCCTCATAAAGTACTTAAAGGGATTTGCGACAGGTCATTGTCGGCCCAGTAGCTCAACGGTAGAGCGCTGGTCTGTAGATCCAGAGATGGGTGGTTCGAATCCCCCCTGGTCATGCTGTCTTTCTTTCAGTAGAATCCCCCTCCCTTTCTTGATATAAGTATGGTTATACTTCTGTGTGAGTATGGTTCTTACTTCTGTGTCCGTAAAGGTTGTCCGTAAAGATTGTCCGTAAGATAACTTGTCCGTAAGCCTGACAGCTACAACTGCGAAGCGTTGAACTTTCATAAAGTGAAACGTTGCGTAGGTTAACACCATTGAATCTCGAAATTTGACCGTCAAACTTGTTTCAGCTTTTACAGCAGTGGAACAAGCTTTTGCTTGCGGACAAACGAACACCTTTAGGCCCGGTTCACACAGACGTACTTTTTACTTTTTACTTTTTACTTTTGGGCCAAAAGTAAAAATTTCGGTTCATACAGAACGTCCTTTTTACTTTTTACTTTTTACTTTTGGCCAAAGGAGGGGGGGTTTTTTTTTTTTTTTTTTTTTTTTTTGAAAAAGTTCTGAGGGCCGCCCGTGGGGTTTTTTTTTTTGTTAGGTTTGTTTGTGGAGGCAAGTGCACCAAAGGCAGGCAATTGAATGGGGTTTTCTTAGAAAAAGTAAACCTGTGTGAACACTTTTGCAAAAGTAAAAAGTATAAAGTCAAAAGTAAAAAGTATAAAGTAAAAAGGAAAAAGTAAAAAGTAAGTCTGTGTGAACCGGGCCTTAAGGACAAGTATGAACCGAACTTTGATGTTTTTGCACATTATTGTTTCAGAGTTGGCAAAAATGGCAAAACGAAGGTTCATTCCATCACACACGAATGCTGCCATGGTTTTGCTAGAGAGGGAGGAAAAAAGGGATGCACTAAAAGTAGGTTCACTTTTTAGTGTTTTCTAAAAAAACAGTGCATCAATTTATT
The DNA here is from genome assembly GCA_030248245.1 of Trissonchulus sp. WLG1_4. Taxonomy (NCBI): domain Eukaryota; kingdom Metazoa; phylum Nematoda; class Enoplea; order Enoplida; family Ironidae; genus Trissonchulus; species Trissonchulus sp. WLG1_4. The sequence continues at coordinate 18,496 of JASANF010008160.1, read as the reverse complement.
GGGTCAGATCCGATGAAGGTTTTTCGGAACTGATTTTTTGAGGTTCTAAAAAAGTTTTGAACTTGGAACGAAAACGGGAAAAAAGGAAAACAAAAATTGATTATTTGGTGCAGACTCGTGGGTGGACGCTGGTCAGAATTTTCGACCCGCGACCCAACCCAACCCGCGGCTCGACACTCGAGGGTAACCCGCGACCCAACCCGCGCCGTAAACCCGACCCGCGACCCACTTTGACCCACAACTCTATAGACATACCGTACCGGATACCTAGTTACATATTTCTTTTAAGCTGTTGCCCATGTATAATTAACGTTCCCCGTTATAATATAACGAATGGAACTATTACACGGTATTCAAATTCCTGCAAAATGGGAGGACGACATAATGATTTTTTAGGTTTCGCGGGCAGGAAAAAAATTGTCGACCCACGCAGCCTGAAGTGGGTACTCGCGGGTCGACCCACGGCTCGCATTTTGCGACTCAACCCAACCCAACCCACGACCCGCGTCCACCCCTGTGCAGACTACAAGTCCGTTACATATTACACATCTAGAATGTCAGAAAGATTAGGCTGAAACCAGACTTATTTCTTAAGCCCGATTTACACGCTGCCCGTGTCGATTTCGCAGTAGCGTTTTGAATATAAAGCTGAGTGTGTTGTTTCGACGTTGCGGTCACGGCGATTTTAATCATTTTTTAATAAGGTTTTTTGCCCGTCTGCGCAACATTTGAGATGCGTTCTCGTGCGAGACGTTCTGAAATAGTAACGGTGCGTTTTACTAGCGACACCATGCCAATGCGTTTGGCAGACGAAAAATCGCTTAGTGTGAACCGGGCTATATGTGTATCTCATTTCTTATTTCTTAATTCTTATTTCTCAAGTTGATATATTTCAGTGCTGGATTTGAAACCCCTGCTGGAAACCCTTCTTCAGCTGAACATGAGCAGTTTCGTCGATGCGGTTGAGCAACTGGGTTTGACGGATTTAATTAACGGTGGCAATTACACCGTTTTCGCGCCAAAACCAGAGGCGCTCAGTGATATGGCTGAGAATGTGAGGGATTAAAAGGATTAGCTGGCTTAAATCTGAAGTTTGTTAAGTCTCAGCTGTCTCAGGCTGTTAAGAAGCAATTTTGGAAGGCCTTTTTGTAGTTTGGATTAAACGGATTAACTTCAAATTTATACTAACTTTAGTAAATTCAGATTAGCTTAGTAGACACAAGAATGGCTAGATTAGATTTAGATTAGCTGGATTTAATTTGGGTTGGCTGTATTAGATTCTAATTAGCTAGATTATATGCATGTAGGTTAGCTGCGTTACATTTATATGAGCTAGATTAAATCAACTACAGTACATTGCAAAAGAAAGTTTCCAATTCGTTACTGGTAACGAACATTCGTTACCAGAAAAAGACGAAGCTTCGTCCAAAAGGACCAAGGCTTGTCCTAAAAGACGAAGCTTGGTCCAAAAAGACGAATGTTTGTCCAAAAAGACAAAGCTTCGTTACCAAAAAAAGACGAAGGTTTGTCCAAAATTGTTTGTATATATATCACCTAAGAAACTCAACGGAACTTGACAGATGCAAATTAGGGCCAAAACTGAGTTTTTCGGAGACTGCGTTTCATTCCACTATTAAAATCATCATCAAAACCTGTCGAATGAATGTTTCAGGAAGGCATTTCGGGAGTGGTTTTGGACTCTGGCGATCAAATGAAGTTCGTTCGAGACATCGTGGAAAATCATATCACCCCCGGTTGGACCAAATCTTCTGATTTCGCTGACGAAATGGTGTTACCCACTTTGGCGTCAGAATCTGCCAATATTCGCATCAATTTCTTCAACTATCCTGAACGAGTTAGTGGATTATCTGGATTAAACGGCCTAGATTATTCATTGTTAAGCCAATAAGTAGTGAGTTTCAGCTCTCGAGTCTCAACTTAAGATCAAAACATTTGGTTTAGCTGCAGATTTGCTATAGTTTTTGTCATTTTGTCATGTTTATCATCAATACTTGGTCAAGCCAAGTTTATACACAAAATGTTGACTTTTTGTCATTTATATATTCCACCGTTGACAAAAACCGTTGTTGTGTCCCAAGTGTCCTTGAGGTCTTTAAGGGTTTAAGGGTCGATTCATACTTACAGCCGTATGTCGTTTGTTGCAGTTCGTCACAGCAAACTGTGCCCGAGTGAACCAGCTAGACCAGCAGGCCAGTAACGGAGTGATTCATGTGGTTGATCGACTTTTGTTGCCTGCCACTCAAACCATCGCTCAGATCGTTCAAACGCACCCTGAGCTGAACGAGCTCAGAAATTGTAAGATTCATACTGACAGCCGTACGTCCGTTCAGTCGTAAAGTTGCACCAAATCAGTGTACCTGTTTAGCCATAAAGTGTAGCTAAGGGGTTGATAGTGCAGTAATGTGAGGATCGATTCTTGCTTACAGCCGTATGTCCGCGTAGCTTGGAAAATATAAACTAATTTACCAAATAAGAAATTAAGCGCTCCAATCTTACTATGCTTTATCAATTAGATTACATATGATAGCATCGTTCAATAAAAGACTTGAAAGACAGTTTTAGGTTGACGATTCAAGTACAGGTTTTTCATTATTTACGTTCATAAGTGGCATATGAAAAAGTTTTTTGAAGGTTCGAAAACCTGATAGTTTTTTTAGTTAGATAATGGTTTATGATTTTGGATCTACGATGAATAACTTAAAGTTCACATTTTAGCAATAAAAATTAAAGTTACGTTTTTGTTTCAGTTCTAAGCCCAGAAGATATGGAGAAACTCAGCAGCACAAACGAACCCCTAACTCTGTTTGCCTTTAAAGACAGCGCTTTGGAAAGTTTGCAACCAAAAGTTGTCGAACAATTGCGGAATAAAGAAAGTTGCATGAAAGGTACTTTTTAGATCAATTGTATTGACTTTTTTTGATTGAAGTGACGAGATAGAAAAACTGAGGGTACACTTTTTTACCGGACTACACTTTTTTACCGGACTTTCGAAAAATGACCAACTGCAATAACTCAGATCTCTTTAGTATGTACTAAAATTTGTTATCTAGGGCTACATATCTCTTACCATTTTTTCAGCAACAATCAAAAAATGAAGTGGCGCAACCTTTTTGTCAGACTTTAGTTTAATTTGGTAGTTCCATAATCACAGTTATGTACCCTTTTTTCAGACAGATCTATAATGTGTGGGTAGAGAGACTATAATTTTGTTAAAACCAACAAAAAATGCCCAGAGCATTTTTTATTTGCTGCAAAATTTCAATATTAATAGACTAGCCCCTACGTTGGAGTCGCAAACCAATGGAGTAGCTAGTCTTGCTTGACTTACGATGTTTGCAATGATTAAATAATGATAGTAGACAGTTTTGAAACTTTTCCGAAAACTGCTAGCCATTTTATCCCTATTTTACTAGTTTTTCTGAAAAAGAGCTCTTGTGTAAAAAAACTGCGATTCTGAAACTTGCACAAGCAACCGATTTTATTAAATCTGTTTAGTCCAATGTCGGGTTGTTTCAATTATTTGTTTCAATCATGAAAATCTACTTTCAATTTCAATTTCAATTATTAATTGATATTGCAATGGAAAATAATTGCCCAAAAATTGATAATGGTATTGAAATTGAAAATAATTTCATAATTGAAACAACCCTAGTCCAATGTTCCCTAAAGGACGTAATAAATTAAATACATTTTTCAGATTTCCTGCAAGAGCACATTGTGGGTCACACAATCTGTAGCTCAGCCATTTTTGGTCGAGCTGTGGTGCGAAATTTGGCCGGTCGATATCTGAATTTGACTCGATCGGCTGAGAATGCGGAGGTAGTTTTGATTGAAGGGGGTCAAATCGTGACCAGCGACAAAATGGCTACCAATGGAGTCGTGCATATAATTGATAAAGTCCTACTCAGTGATAAAAGTTAGTGGCTCGAAGTGAAAACTCGATCACTTTATATCTTCACTTTACTTTGCATCATACCTACTTACAGCCGTATGTTCGTTCAGCCGGTAAAAGTATAAAATAGTAACACTTGTTGGTGATACTATCGATTTTATTATGTGAATTTTTATTTATTTTATTGTGTGATTTTTTAATTTTGCCGCCTGTATGTATGAATCAACTCTTCACTGTACTAAAAGTTTTTTAACTTGTGAAGTTAAAATTTGTCATTTCGGTAACCTATTTCAGTACAAAGAAGAAGTTATTGAGAAAATTGGTCAGGTTATTGAGTTGTTCAGTTATTCAGCTCAAATTTTGATCAAACTGATCCATACATACAATCAGATTGGCTGAATCCTTATTTCTTATTTCTTATTTTCAGTGCTAGATTCAGTATCAGTGGCCAAACGCCAAAACGGCGACGTTTTTGTCGACATGCTGGAAGATACGCAAGCCGAGAGGGAAATTCAGCAGCTTTCAGAAAAAACCCTACTTATTCCACCTAACGAGAAACTAATGGTAAAATTGGCACTCAGTTGACAGCCTTACGTAAACATACTCCGCCGATAATGCATCAATTTGTTATGTTGGGTGTAAAACTAGGGCTTTTGCGAACTAAATTTGTTTTCGAATAGATTTTTGAATGAAAAAGAAGACAGTTGAAGTGAATTTTAGCCATTAAGATGTTAAAAGTAATTTACCACTAGAAAAATAATGTAACGTACTTGTTAAAGTAGTTTGAGTTTAAATTTGAGAAATTAATAAAAAATAGAAATAAGAAAATGAATGTCTACGAATGAATTTTCAGCGGATATATGAATAGAAAAGCTAAGCATATGTATATCAAACAGTACCCAAATTGTATTTTATAATTACAATTTAAAACTTGGTTTTTGTTTGGCATGAAGGAGGGTTCAAAAATACAATACAGAGTGTTTATCGAAAAATGGCCTAAAATACCTTTAAAGTTCTTTACTTCCATCTTTTAAACCAAAAGTCAAAGTTGGACTTAGCGGCTTAGATTTAAACCTAATTTTATTATTAATTATTAGTACAGCACGTATTTTTATTTGTCCGATGCAGTTTTATTAAAAAAATCCAAATTTAATCCACGATATTCAAATTTAGACTTAAAAAATATTAAGCACGCAGGTTTTTCTCAATAGAACTTTGGTTTCCTGTTAGCCCAATGGCTTAATGTTTGGCTTAGGCTCGATTAATACTTACAGCCGTATGTCTGTTCAGCCGGCAAAATTACGTAAAAAATTATATATTACAGGAAGTAGCCGAAACTCTGTTCGACGACAAAGCCAAGCTGAAGACGACTTTGCTGGGTCACGTGATCGATGAGAAAATCGATATCTCATTGGAAAATGACGAGCGTCGATTCACAACCCTGGGGGGCCAAGAGTTGCGCCTGAGAATCACCCCCCTTCTCGGGTTCAGTCTCAACAGTGCTATTTCTGTTCGGGCCAGTCTGCAGTGCGCCAATGTGGTCAAGGCCAACGTGGAAACCTGTGATGGCGTTGTGCATTATATTGATCGGGTATTGATTGATTGATTGATTGATTGGAAGGATTAAGATTATTCGTCCTGGGACCTGGGCCACATTGCATTAAACTTTGAACAGTTTATCAACATTTTATATGGCAGAATAAGTTAAAATTCTATAAAACGAAATTAATTATACACACATTTGGACTGTGAGAGTTTAAATAGTTAAAATTTAAAATACTAATAAAATGGGTTATTTTTAGTTATTATTTTTTGATTAATTTTTAGTTATTCAAAAGGAAATGTCTCTCAGAAATTGTACAGTTCAAATCAATGCTCATTATATGCTAAAAATGCTGAAGGGTTTTTGACTGGGCAATATGACATTTTGTTGCTTTTTAATTTCAAAGAAATTATTTTTGAAATCCAAAAATTCACTCATAATCGGGGCCTTCCTAACTAACCCATGTAGCTCCTTTAATCCTACTCTATGATCCTACAAACTATAGCTACTGTGCAATCAAGGCTTTGCTAATCCAGATAACCCGCTTAACCCTCTTAATCCATTTTTAGGTTCTTTCCATCCCAACTGAATCAGCTATGAAACTGATTCGATCTAATGGCAACTATTCCACCTTTCTGATGCTGATTGAAGCATCTGGGCTAGAAGCTGAGCTCAGCGGCCCAGATCTGGGAACGGTTCTGGCTCCCACAAACCGGGCTTTTGAACGACTGGGGAGCGAAACTGTAGATGAACTGTTGAATAACCCTGAGGATTTAAAACTGTTCATCATGGGTCATATTTTGCAAGGTGATTTGACGAGACTTGAAAAAGCTGCAATTTTTAATCCACTTTTGAGTGTTGCACAAAGTAATTTCTGGGCAGAAGTCCCTGGGCAGAAGTGCACTTTTGAGTGTTGCACAAATTAATTTTGGGCAGAAGTCCACTTCTGAGTTTTGCACAGCAAAATTTCGGTATACTTTTTGAAGATGTGTATTTTGGTATTTTACTGACGTTTTTTTGGTCAGTGGATAAAAACAGTACCATACGTTAATGTCAACTTATACTTAAGTCATTATTAACTTACAGCTACATGCCTAGGTTTCTAGCACATATTAAAGGTTTGCAAATACCATTTGGCCGCTGAACAATTTAAGCGAAACTAACAGCGAAAATATTATAGTAGTTAGACTACAGCTTACTTACACGTTTTCTTTTCGCAGACAGCATGAATGTCTGCAATTGTTATAATTCAGAAATAGGGCCTACAAGATTGGCTGTAGTGTTGAAAAAAAGAGGAGACCCCAATTTCAAAAGAATGAAAGAAATGGGGCCCTGGGAATCGAACCCGGGCCGCTTGCGTCGACGACAAGAATGCTAACCACTACACCACAGCGCCCAAGTCTCATAGGCCCTTATTCTCATTTACAACAGTGGTGTATGTACGTGTAGTGGTTAGCATTCTCGACGTCGACAGAAACGGCCCATTAGGCGCTTCCAGTTTTAACACTATAATTTTATGTACCTATGTACTCTAGTCACAACGTCTCGATATTGTTTCAGATCAACTGTGCCGCAACGCCTTGGGTGGCGATTTCCTGTTTCGTCACGTGCACTTGACCAAAGCCCAGACCCGCTTGCTGTCTTACAATTACGGTCTATCCTACCGAATCGGCAGTGCCCAAATCGTGGATTGCGACAATCTGGCCACTAATGGAATTCTGCACGGCATCGAAAAGATTGTGCAACCAAGGCTATAAAATGCCTGGATAAGGGTCGATTCATACTCACAGCCGTATGTAGGTTCAGCCGACAAAGTTGCAAAATAGTCACACCGCTTGCCGATGATGTAAACTATTAGTGGCATGATTTTTTAGTTATTTTTATGGCTGAACGCACATACGGCTGTAAGTATGCATCAATCCTTGAACTGATTAGACTCATTTTTGTATGAGGATTGACATTTCAAAAGCATGCCCTTTAACTGAGTGGGATTAAAAAATTGAACTGAGTGGGATTAAAAAAATTAAACTCCAGTTGATTAATGATTAATTAATTAATTAATCAATTAATTAATGATCAATGCTCAAATAGATCGTCACAGCTGATCTAGCATTTAGTTGAGCTATTGAAAACTAAAGTCAGTTGCATGCCTTTGATAATGCTGGTCGTGCATTGGTTATGTGCTCTTAATGTAACGAATTTATTGGTAATGTCATTCACTTAAACTGCACTCTTGATATAACAGTTTTAATGCTTAACAGGTGCTATAACGTGCATGCTTTTGTATAATAAATACGGTCAATTTGCGGTTGTGTTAAAATACAGTAGGCTAAATTCATAATTTTAATGCTGATATTTGATAAAAAAAGCTAATTTTGCCATAAAAGAACCGTGGTCACAGGATTTGAACCTTGGGTTTTCATGTCGCCGTTGAGAACTTTGGATCTGGAGTTTTCCAAAAGATGTAACTTCAGTTCAAAACTTTTTTCAAAAGGAATAGAATTCGTAACGCAGACAAGTCCCTGGGCATGCTTCAAGAATTTAGCATGATTCAGTTGAGCTAGTTATGTTAATCCATTTAATCCAATCTACTTAGCATTTAAGCATAGACGCTGAGAGTACGTACCTGTGAGGTTCAAAGTTAAAAGCCTGTGAATCTCAGCTGTAGACTAAATCTTAGTCTTGGAATGAGTATTAGCAAGAGTGGATAATAGAAAGAATACATAATAGGTACTTAATAATAATAATAGGTACATAATACCCCGTACTCAACTGAAGGGGGTTACCCTCCACCATCAGTTCAGTACCCCGTCTTCAGTTGAGGGGGTACCCCCCCTCAAAACCGTACATAAAAGGCCTTTTTCGCGTTCCGCATTCGACGCGCGCGGCCAGGCATAATAGGGAGAGTGTCATACTCTTCCTATTATGTATTCTTGATAATATCCTATTATGTATTCTTGTTATTAGGAAGAGTATGACATTATTTCTAGTATGCCCTCGGGCTGGTGTCCAATACGGAGCGCAAAATAGCCCATTTTTCTACAGTTTTGAGGAGGGTCGTACCCCCTTCAGTTCAAGACAGTACTGAACTGAAGGGGGGGTTGTAGCGAAAGGCCTAGCTTTGTGTCTTGAACTGCGGGGGGTGTTCCCTTCCCCTTCAGTTGAGTACTATGTCTTCAAGTGTGGGGGGGGGGGTGGTACGGGTACCTTCCCTCAAAACCGTACAAAAATGGTCCATGTTGCGCTCCGCATTGGACGCAAGGCTCAAGGCATAATAGGTAGAATGTCATACTCTTACTATTATGTGCTCTCGGTATTAGGCATAGAACACCAAAATGAGCATAAAACGTTACGTCATGTCCTAATTACTTACTACATGTGAATATTCACAAGAGATAGACGTATATATCATTTATGCCAGTTAGGTATTGCGTTTATTGGGTGATGCATAATTAATTACACAAAACTAAATCAGGAAGACATTGAAATCAACGCGCTGATTTCTTGAATCTCTGGTGGGAATCTTCTTTCAAAATAAAAAAAAGAATATTAAATCATGGTTGACTAAGAATACATACTCCGCAGTAACATCGAATCTATAAAAAAGTTTAATGAAAATGAAAATTTAAATCAAAATATTAGCCTAAATTTCCTAATCCTACGGTATCGACATCATCCGGTTTCGATCACAGAACAGCTCTTTATCTCGATCTGGCGTCCAGGGGGCGTCTCGTTTCGGCGACACGTTGTTTGGGAGGTCGGGTAGGCTATGGTCACGACTCGCGATCGAATCTAGCGTATCGGCCGACGAGGGTGGTCGATCTCCGGTTTGTATAAACTCTTTCACATAGTCCATGACGTCCAAATTGAACTGAGACCGATCCTCGGGCTGGGGACCATCTGCTATCAAAACGCTGTTTTCCCCGGGGACCGTCTGATTGTCTGTTGCGTCGATATTGGGCAATGTTAGACGATGGTTAGACGAATGGCCGTCGGAGGTATTTTCGGGACTACGCCAGTAAAGTCGACCTTTGGAGATTCGCAGAAATCTGCAGGATAAAATTCGTATAAGCTCTTTGCGAAATTCGCGCCCGAAAATGACGTAAATCACAAAATTTGTCGAGGCTGCTAGCATCGTGAGCAGATTGATTAAATCGCGCCAATAACCGTAGATTGCTAAATGTCGAAAAAGAAATTCTGGGGCTAAATTTTCCATCAATCCTAGCGCGAATCCAGGAAAACTGCAAATCAGAAAAATGCTGACGACAATTAGCAGCAATAAATTGCCTTCGCGCCGTTTTGCGCGCAACTTTTTGCGCTGTTGCTCTGTTGACGCAGCTTCGCTAGCCAGAATAAGGTGGTGGCTACAGCTGTTAGCTATGGGGGGTCCGAATCGTTGCAAATACCGTTCCGCTTTGGTAAACATATATACGGAGTACGAATTTAGCAGCAGAATCAGTATAAAGGGTATAAATAGCAAAAAAATATGCGATATATACATACTGTAAACGGTAATATACAGTGGATCATCAGCTAAAGGTGTTTTTTCAAGGCTATATCGACCGAACCCCGTGCAATTGGGCATAATTTCTACCGTAATTTCTAGGTATTTTGGAAAGGCAAGCGCAAACGATATGATGACTGTGAACGTTATATACGCAAACGTTTGCCGCGTTTGACAGTAAGCCGCCATTTTGCGTACCGCCATGGACAAAAATCGTTCTATTGTCGCTGCAACGGTCATATAGATTTCTAGAATCTGACAAAAATGACTCAAAAAATACACTTCTCGAACGTAGCTCATCCAAAAACTGTACAATAGCGCACTGCCGCTGTAGTCGTAAAAAACCTCAACGCTGTACAAAAAAATGGCTGCCAATTCCATTCCTATTTCAGCCGCGGCTAAGGCTACCAAATAGTAGGTGTTAGGACTTCTTTGACTGGGTTGCATAAATACAATTATGGCAAATGTGTTTCCAATGGTGCCGAAAATACAAAGAAATGGTGATATTACACCCAGCAAAATCAATTTTGTCAATAAATGCTGAGCTTTATATGTTCCACACTCGGTGGCGTTTATTTCAAGAAAACTTTGGTTCACAGCTTCTGTTAAGTTGATCGCGTTTAGTTCCAAAAAACTTATATTAACAGCTTCTGTTAAGTTCATCGTTGGAACATACATTTTAGATTTTGGCGAATCTGAAAATATATAAATAAGTTATATTTATATGTACAATATAATAGGCTAATCAGGATTGAATAAATATGTATGTAATTAGCACTGACATGCACCAAAATAGAATAGAAAATCTCAAGAGTAGCTAATCTCATTTAACCTTAGACATGTATTTATTTATTGGTCCTTATAAGGGGTAGCCATAATTCAATATAATTTCTGAATCTTGTAAGATGGGGAACAGCACTCGAGAATAGCAAGAGAATAAGAATAGCTCGAGAATAAGTTTGGTGCAAACGGTCATTGTAAGTCAGCTATAGCTTGTCGAAGATTATAGTTGTACCAAAATAAATTAGAATAGCTTTTAAAGATTATTTTACAGAATAACTCAGTATGTATAAATCAAACAGGTTTTGGTTTTTGAGTCAGGTCAGAAGTTTTCTTATATAGGAGCAGGCACTTTTGAACTTTGAAATCTAAATATTGGCCAGAAGCCGGAAAAATTACCATAAAAATAGCAGTTTTTCTCGTTTACGCACACGGACAAGTTTGAATCGAGCCTAATTTTGAAAAAACGACAAAATCACAAAATAGCAAGCTCCAGGAAATTGGTTTCAAACTCTTGGGCAAATACCGAAAAACTTTGGCGACCGTTACAAAAACAGAAAAAACCAAAAATATACCTCAAAAAGTTATATTTCAAAGTAGTTTCTTGAAGTTTGAAAGTTTAGCATCTGTATTCCAAATGATGTTAAATGTAGTTCTCTGAAATTTACTGACCTGTCTGTTATACATGAAGTTCCGAAGGCTATTTTTAACAGTCGTTGAAATTTAATTTGGTCATAAAGTTTCTGGGTAGCAAGCTAACGCCTAGATGTCCTACTTAAATTTTGAAGACTCCATTGGCAAACCGACGTTAGGGTGTGCCTAAAAGTTTGGCTCATACTTGTCCGTAAAAAGTGTACGCAAAAAAGTCCGCCAAGCAAAAAATAATTGGTTGTACGTAGGACTTTCGTTCAAATCCAATGGCTTGGATTCACAAAAGGTAATAAGAAAGAAAGAAAGAAATTGCTGAACTCTGAGACAAAACAGGCGGCGTGATTTTTGTGACTACTCGCTGTTCCCTTGATGCTTTTCGTACTTTTCGCAATGACAGCGCGTTTCGTTTTGTCTCAGGGTCCAGCAATTTTTCAATTTACCAGACTTTAGCTCTAACAGCTCTTTCAGAATGCATTAGAACAACATAATGAATATTTTGTATAATTCATTCGATTTGTTCGACTTAGACTGGGTTTAAGTTGAGCACCTTGTGCGAATTCCAAATAGATAACGAATCCTGTGTGTTTATTTTTTAGGCATTATTTGTTATTTAGTATTTATTATTGCGAGACTTTATTTTTGTATTTTTTAAGTAAGTGTAAAAACGCATGCCTAACATTACCAGCGCTTGTGTAAAAAACAACTAAGTATACTTAGATTATGTCTATATACTCAGTTTAATCTGGTAAAAAATAGCCCTTAAGTTAGTAAGTTTACAAACTTCACTAAATTGAAAAATCAACAAAACAGATAATTTAAAAAAATCATGACAACCACTGGTTGGCACTTGTTTTTTCTGACGTCAAGTGTAAATGAAGTTAAAGTAAGACCTACCCGAAACATGTAGCACATTTAAGGTCATGTTCTGCTGCTAAAAGCATCTGCATAAGTTTGCTGTCACCAACACAACAACTACAAGATAAACTACTAACATTTTAAAAGTGTAGTTTTGGAGACGTTTTTTGCCGACCAAAACAGTTGTTTTGGTAAAAGCTATTTTGACATACAAATTTGGCTTTTAAGGTTAGGCAGCTGACGTCGTATGTTTATAGCAAACAATGCGCAAAACTACTTAAATAGATCAAATGATATATTTTAATATCTACTTAAGTAGGGTTTAAAAAATTGTCTGAAGAGCACTTGACGTGGCTGACCGAAAATTTGGCTAAAAACCCACTGATGTATTAAAATTCGCCATTTTGCTTTGACGCAGGATTTTTTCTGTGCGGTACCTTTTATGCAGTACTGGAATTTGCAATCAATCATCGGTAAATATACGTAGACTGACGAAAAGGAACTTATTTTGAGGAACTTATTCCTGTTGTGCCACAGCACAACAGGTCTTTAATTTTGATTTCTGGCGGAATACACTGGGCTTGTAGTGCAATGTACGTCTGTGCGTTAGTTTGCTTTGAATATTAGAGCTACTGCGCGAGCGTCACATCATTGTCTAGTGCAAAAGTTACACTGTAAGCTGGAAAAGTAAGAGTTTGCTGAAAAGAAGGGAAGGAGGGAAAAGGTTAGAGGGGTAACGGAGGGGAAACGTAGGGAAGGTGGGGAATAAAAAATAAAGGGAAAAAAAAAGTAAGTATATAGTGGGAACACATGGATCAATCTTCAGATTATGCCTTGGGACAGTCGTCCATGGTGAGGTCTGAGTGTCACAAGTACAGAGGAAATAGCAAATGTGGGCATATTTTATGGGGAAAATTGTATATTAACTTGTGTTTTTCTATGGCAATATTTACATATTATCTTTTAAAAATATCTCACAAAAAAAGTAATAAACATGAAATAAAATTAAATAATTTATAAACAATATATTTTGAGATAATACACTGCTTATAAGAGATATTAGGATATATCATAGCGTTATAAAAAGTACAAATATATAATTTGTATAAAATTAGTTTTAAATAAATAATAAAAGCAATAATGGGTTAAAAAATGTGAAAAAAATTGTTAGTAAAATTTGGAAAAAAAATTTTAAAAATTTAATAGAAATGTGCCTTATATCGAGATAGCTTTATTTATTTTTTTAGTCTAAGTTTAATTCTATAATTTTATTCCGTTTTGTGCTTTTTCTATATTTATATTTTTGTATGTATTTATAGTGATTTGATATATACTATTAAGATATTATGTAGGGTGAGATATCGTTTAGTGTGATGTGTCAATTTGTTTTTTGAGTTAATTGTTTGTTATTTTTTTTTTTTTTAAATAATAATTTTTAAGATAGGGAGTTTGTAGTATCTCTTGTTTTACTATGTGTTTTTTGGTATCATTGCTATTCTCCTGCGTCCTCTTAATTTTTTTATTTTATTTATTGTTTGTGTTGGTGATAGTCGTGGGCGGAGTCGGTAGTGTTGTTTGTTATTATTCTTATTTATACTGTTTGTTTTTTTCTTTCTTTTTTGTTTCTGCTTTTTTGTTATTTTGTGGTGTTGGTTTTACATCGTTGTTCTGCTCTGTTTTTTTTTATTTAGTGGTGGTATTTTAGGTAGCGCTTTTACTCTTGCGCTTTTCCATTCTGGTTTTGAGCTATTTTTATATCATGTATGTTATAGTACAGCATATTATATAACAATAATATTATGTTTGGTGTTAGTGTTTTTTTTTTTATTCTTTATATTTTATATATATACCGAGTAAAGTATCTTGTTCCGCTGTGGCGCAACAGGAAAAGGGGGGGGGGGGGGGGGGGGGGGGGGGGGGGGGGGGGGGGGGGGCGGGGGATGTCAATGTGGCAACGTTTGTTTAGTTCATGTGTGTCACATAGTGCGCGTGTGTCACATTGCTGATAGTACCAACATTTCACCAGATAATTTTGTTGGCAGCATCTTATGTTTCCTGCGAACTGTAGTCATTTTTTGGCATAAAATTACAATGAATACACTTCATTTATTCCAAAAAGAGACTACAAAATAACAAAAGAAAGGCAAGATTATTCCTGCGAACTGTAGTCATTTTGGGCATGAAAGAATGAATACACTTCATTATATAAACAACTCATCAAAACAACCCATTCCTACATAATTTGTTGTTAGATAATTAAAACTCTTTCCAGTTTTTGCATAAACAACTTATTGAAAGTTGCATAAAAACGCATTGAACGTTTGCATACACATTTTACAATAAGATAATTATCTGCTGCACAAAAGGTTTTAGCTGACCTCTGGTCAGCTTACTTGAACATTATTCTTAATACTTACTGAAGGTTTTGCCGCAGGTTGGGCTTGTTTTGAACACTTTGCGGTCTATCTAAAACTGGATTATGCAGATTAGATTGGTCAACCTTGGTCACTTTTCGCGAGGAATGAAGCTCGTTGTACGCCGACGAACAGGGAACTTTCTTGCACAATACTGTATTTGTCTGTGACAACATATCCAACCTTGTTGGCGCCGTAACATAATTGCTCTGCTCCGCCTACTCATTTCTGATTGGCCAGTTCAGAATTGGTCAAACCTAAATATTCAATCAAATTTGTTTGGACAATGTGAACTGAGTAACATCTTTTAAAAACGTGCGCAACAGTACGAAAACGGATTCCGTTACCAAGAGTACATAATATATATATGCTGATAAGAGCTCTTCTAGAGTGACACATTATATACTCTTGGCGTGACAGATTTTTGTCAAAAATCGCTTCCTATTCTCAAAAGTTTCCCGCTCAAAATGTTCGTCGTTGAAAATGTCCGCATTAGCAACAGAAATGAGCAGATTAAACTTATGAATTTTTGATGATATTTATGAATATCCAGTCCTGAGAAATTGAAAACCCAACCGCCTGTGCACATTCTGTGAATTAAGTAATCAGCTTTCGCTACTAAAGTTCACAGCTGACGTTTGAGTTTATTTTACCCTAAAAAAGTGTTCAATTTTTGAAAAATTTTAAAATTATTCGCACGTACTTTGAGACCTAGATCATATATCTTGGTAAAAAATTAGTTGGCTTTGTTGGGAAGAATACGTTTTTAAAATGATAAATTTGAGAACTCAAAAATTGCAAAAATGCACTTCCTAAGTAAACTTGATGAAATGAGAATCCGCTTCTGACTGTTGAAAGTTGAAAGTTGAAAAAGCGAGACAAATTTTTGGCATTATTTTGAACCTTTTGAGGCAGCGATACAATTACCACCCTAATGTTGAAAGAAAGTGGATATTCCGATTTTGTAAAACTGAAAAAGCTTGCAACGCGGGACTCCAACCTGGGACGCTCGCGTCGACGTCGATAATGCTAACCACTACACCACAGCGCACCAGTTTCGTAGGCTCTATAGCTTATTATTACGAACACTTGAATGTTAAATTGAAGAAAATGTCACAACTAGAATTTGAAATATGTATAACCTTTGCATTGTTTAGCGGTTCTTACTTGTCCTTAACCTCTAAAAACGAATGGTTGAAGCCTATGTACCTTTCCTGTGTTAATTAACACTAGAAATTTGACCTACCCAATATCGCATAGAAGAATGACATCTCGTTCAACACCACAACTACTGGTTTTGCTTCCGAAGCCAGAGATTGCTAAGCTTTTTTCCAATGGCATTGCGTTTTTTATTCATTAGCTGAATTCTTGTCCAAATCCACAAAAAATGGAAGTATACGTAAATAGCACTGCACAATTAAAAAATAATTTGGTGTTTGAACAAAAATCTAGCTATGGCTTGTCAAAAAATAACGACTCTAGACTACCAAAAACAAAAATAATCCGTATAATTCCCTAAAAAACAGAAAGCAACTTATAAAGATTTCGTCTGATACACTCAGACGTGACAACTTTAAGCCAATGAAATGTCGGGGCTCTACATTTTTTAGTGGGAACTAAATTTTTCAGCAAACTTGATGGATGGTGGTAAGATATTACTGACTTTTAAGTCGACTCCAATGTTACGCTGGAAAACAGCATTCGTCATTTTTCGTGCTAATTTAAAGAGTTGCGTTTTTATTCGCGACAAAGTTTTTTAAGGTCACGCCAGGGTAACAATTGTTGAGGGCTTACATCTGAGCGTACATACCTAGGGGTTTCTTTTTCATATGATTAATTTAACCATGGTTAATTTAAATACCGGTCGTCCTTTTCATTGGGTGGTCAAGTTAATCACAAGTGGTTAAGGCTGTGATAAAAAGTAAAATTAAGCCGTGGTTACTGTAAATTAACCATGGTTATGTTCATCCTTATGATTAAGACAACGTGGTTGATTTAACACTCGCGTTAACCATATGACAAAGAGACCCCCCCAGGGTGTACACACGCTGAATAGTTGTCTGGCGATGAGTCATGCTGTACAAGTTCAATGTGTGTCACAGCTCATTGAAATATTGTACTATCTGATTTGCGTAACAGCGTTACGACACCTATATCATAAATGTCTTGAACAAGTGAATTCGCCCAAACACGTAAAGCCCGCGTGCATGAACTCGTGCGCTGCGCGCAATCGTTCATAAACTTGGCGCTTCACGTCACAGTGCGTATAAATTACTGAAAAGACCACGCTACATCGTGCTATAACTTGCATATATAATGCGTCTAGTCTAAATTGAATGTCTGTAATCTAATGTAATGTCAAATAAAGGTTCTGACCTAATATGTCTCTTTGCTATGTACACAAAATGGATGTTACAAAATTTCTAATTCCTTTAGACGTCAATGACGTCAGGAAATTAAATTTAAAAAGTGAAATAAAAATTAAGTGATTAAATGTCAAAAAAAGAACATTAAATTTAGTGTCATATTCTTAAATCTAGTAGCAGTTACTTTTCGCCTGTTTAATTTACAGAAAATTGACGTAGTGACGCTATGTTTCCTTGTGACAAAAAAGCGAATTGGTGAAAATGTAGAAAAAAAATTTAGCAGCTAGTTTTCGACGTCATTGTAAAGAAAAACCGTAGTTCTTTAAGTAATGAACATGCTTTGAGGCAGCATTTGAAAAAATAATAAAATTATGCGGTTTTTTATTAACTCCGTAAAAAACCCTCCCCTCACGAGTGTAATCAAGTCAAGTGAAATACGTAGAACTGCTATGTCAATATATATAGCAGAAAAAACTAAAGGGAGTCACAAAGTTACCGTTATTGCCAATTTTAGACTCAATTTAGGAAGTCCGCATAAATTTTTTTGTAGCCTCTCAGTGTTAGACTAAACGGCTTTAGCGTTTTTGGTCGTTAAGTGTGGTTCTCAAGAAGAAATGTCTTTTTTTTAAAAAAATGCAGATAAATTTTTGAAGTAATATTTTCTGTTTCGGTGTTTGAGCGTAAACTCAATATGCGATAGACAGAACGTTCTTTTATTCAGCAAATTTTGTAGAAATTGAAAAATTGTGAGTACATCCAAAATTAAAATAACTACGCCAAAGGAAATTCAGAATTTTCCAGAAATACCTAGCAAACTGCGACTAATGTTGTTCAGGTATCACCATCAACTTGCGTTGTGCTATACATTTATTAACGGTTGCCCTTGTTAGTGTCAATTCATATTTACAACCGTATGTACGTTCAGCCGGCAACATAAGGAGGAATCCTCACGTTTCAGACACTCTTCTGCCCAAACTACATAGACAAAGATCTTTCTGTCATGACCTACATAGCTGATTCCTACAGGTTTTTGCTGACATCTAGTCAATTTGCTTGAAAATTCAGAGTGGATACATGAACTGAAGGTGTACTACAAAATGATTGTTGTTTTATCAAATCTAACTTGAAAAAGTTTATAGTAACAAAAGAATGCATATATTTAAAACATACGTTTTGTCTTTGTCTTTGTCTATTTGGAGCAAAAACGTGCTTCTTTCAATTTGAAGCCAATGAACCTAATCAACCTAAAATTAAGTAAGTTACTTCTAATTAGATCAATATGTAAATTATTTATACTGCCAATATTTAATTAATTAAGTCATTTATGATGAGAATTAATCAAGATCAAGAAAAAACCTAACAAAAAGAAAAAAAGCAAATTTCCGGCAAAAAACAGCAGGTTTCCTGACGAAAGTCTTGCGTCAATTAAGTTTTCAACAAGAAAATACTCATTTGCAGCTAAAACCTTCT
>JASANF010008158.1:0-16637 GCA_030248245.1 Trissonchulus sp. WLG1_4 | reverse complement strand
CCCAGAAGAAAATGAGATTTTTTGAATTTCAGGCCAAATTTGGTCAATTGGAGACCTATCAGAAATTTTTGCGGCCGAGTGATAAAAACCATAGGGGGGACCCTTGTAGACAATTTCTTGAGGTTCGACCAAAAGAGGGGTCGCGACCCCCCCCCCCCTCACGACTACGCGCTTGGCAGTGCAGGACCTACCACGGGAGGGGGGTACTCTAAATGTTTGCTAAAGGATGAAACTTTAAGCATACATGTATGAGGGGGGGATGGGGGGGGACCCCCCCCCCAAAAAATCGAGGAGCCGGTGGGAGGGTCCCCAAAATTTGGGCAATTTTTAGAAAAAATTGCACTTTTTTGCCAAATTTTTGTAAAATTTTGCAAAATGTAGGGTATTTTTGGTCGACCTGGGGGGGAGGGTCCCCAAAATTTGGCCGGGGAGGCCCCCCCAAAATTTTGACCCCGTTACATGTATGCTTGAAAGTACAGGAAAACCAGTAAATCTGAATTTTCTGTAGAATTAGCCAGTGACATTTTTTCAGATAAAATTCAGAGTCTCTGAATTCTGGGGGAAATTATCTGAACTTTGCCTGAATAATTATTATTATTAGGCAAACAAATTGCGCCTAATACACACACATATTCTCACATGAAGTAATTCCAATAAATAATGGGTAGGGCGGCCGCCCTCCCCCCGGCATATACCGGTATGAGAGAGCGGTTTAACGAAAAAACACAAAAACCGTATATATATTATATACAGCTCTAGCTTGTTGGATTCTGGGAAGAGTTTTTAACTTTCGAAAGTTAGTTCTTACCACTGTCTCAGCTCTCGGCCTGGCTCGGCAAAATTGCCGAGCCAAAGGCGATTTGCCGAGCCGAGCCGAGCCAGCGGTCTATCCCTAATATATATATATATATATATATATATATATATATATATATATATATATATATATATATATATATATATATATATATATATATATATATATATATATATATATATATATATAATATATATACCAAACTCACTTTTCTCCCAAAAACACATCCAAATACTTGGATTCGCGCACGCCCATCTCTGCATCGGCAGAACTCTTGTTTCGCAAAGGCAAATTCATATTAAATACTGAGCAGACCTGAAATTAAAATTACAATAGTTATATACCCATAAATGCCTCTGATAAAAAACCCACCCCAGTTCCGGAAGCGTATTTAGCACCTCGTGAGCAATCCCTACACTTGTTCGGCACCATATATAGTAAACATACAGTTGCTACGTATGTATAAATCGATACTTGAATGCTTCCTTTCCACGCTGTTTTTCTTTGTTTGTACGTTCAAATTTTGAAATTTTAGCTTTTAAATTTCTGATTCTTTAACTTTCTGAGCCGAAATGTTTCATTTCAGCTTATGAGTAATAAATATAAATAAATAATATATAAATGTAGGCTATCTGATGCACAATACGCAGACTGCCGGAGTTGCATTCGAATTTCATAATGTACATGTATCTGGTCAATCAGTGCGGGCGTATAGTGGTGCGGGAAAAAAACCCTACGCGATTTGCGGGGAAAAAAACCCTAGTGCTTCCTGGCCGAACCTTACGACATAGGACCTTTTTGAGTATGTAGCTGGAAAGCGCATCTCAAACTCACTTACCACACCAATTTCTGTGCAGTTTTGAGGCCTGTAGCATTTTTTATAAAATTTCAAAATTTTGCATGTTGAAAAATTCCAAAGTGACAAAATTTTCCAAATTTTTGACTTGTCATAATTTTTCACAAAATCCCTTTTGGCCAACGTTGTTTGCACTTTTCAAGAGAGTTACCTTTCCTCTATACTTCTAAAGCTCAAAAACAGTAATAAACGTTGTGGTTTACCTGTGACAGCTCAAAGTTTGTGCGGGGAAAAAACCTTATTGCGGGGAAAAAAACCCTATTTTGTTTGGCGACAATTTTTTGCTAAACTCACCCATTGTTGATACAAAAGTTGACTGATCCGGGGTAAAAACATGTGTAGACTTCATTGAAACCGTTTATTCGGCCACAAAACGTCATTTTTTGTCGTTTTGGCCCATACCCCGAGACCCCGTACGAAACCTGTTTTGGTGATGTTTCACCAAAATTTGGCATTTTTTGGAATATTTAGGCTTTAGCTGCTGCGTAATATCTAAATTTAAGAATGGTAGACGCGGGCGGTGTTTGGCCACCGTTTCTAACATAATAAGTGCAAAAATCTATTTTTAATGCATTTAAATACTAAAAAAATGCAAATTTGGACAGAAGTCATTTCTGCCAAAAAGGGTCGATTTTTGAAGATTTATATATTGTGAGTCACATGGGTGTCGGAGAAACGGTTTTTTTGTCCATACTGCAGCCTAAGAGTTGTAGAACACGATGGAATTGAGTTTATACTCACTGCTAATAGAACAGCCGAAAAAAGTTGTAGGGTTTTTTTCCCCGCATTAGGGTTTAGCAGAGCATGTTTTCATTAGAGATAGCGAAATGAAACCGTTCCCGGCGGTTACAGCAAGGTTAGGCCTACGACAGATTTTTTTGGTTTCCCGTGGAAATGTATAATCTATGAGCTACATGACGAAATATGAAAATGCGGGTTTTTTCCCCGCCTGCTATACACGTTATTGGCGTCAAAAGATTACAATATCAGCTTTCTTTGCTGAAAAAGAAATGTTTGCAACGTATTATCAAGTTATCAACATATGCATGTACACGGTTCTGGGGGGGCTTGTCTCGCATTTTTCGGGGGGCTTGTCCCGACGTCTCGGAGGCTTGAACTGACGAAAACGCACAAATTTCTTAAATTTTGTCAAGGTAGCGCTCCTGAAATGGCCTTAGCTTGCCTGTTATTTTGAAAGGTCGTCGTATAACACGAGGTCGAATCGTCAGGAGGCCGAATCGTCGCCAGCACCAGGCCGAAAATGTTACACGAGGCCGAACCGTCACGAGGCCGCATCGTCATTAGGCCGAAAAGTTTTTATCGCTTAAAGGTTTTGTTTAGGCTTAGCTGGCACGATTTTTCTTAAAAATTCGATTTGTTTTGACCAGTTTTTTGAGCCTGTCAGAGTCTAAGCCGGCCTAAGCTGAACCTAAGCCTAAGCCTAAATTAAGCCCGCGTTTAAAATTGACAATTCGGCCTCGTGATCAGCGTAAACTTAGGTATTTTTGAAAACGTACACGCACACTCACATGTGTTGAGCCTTTCAGTAAAAAGAGCTCAATACAAACCCCTACCCCAACTAATCGCTTAGCTTAGCCCCCCACTAAAGGCCGATTCACAAGCTGCGATTTTACTGGGATTTTGCTGCAGCGTTTTTGCCGCTGCGGCAAAACGCAGCTTGCCGCACGCAAAACTCAATGTCTGAACAGACGCAGCGTTCTTAGTGCGGAATGCCTGCGTCTTGATTTTGCCGCAGCGTTTTAAACGCCAGATTGCTATTTGACCTGCGATTTCATTGCGTTTCAATGCCGCGGACGTGTTGGTTTAAACAAGTTTCGCGGGCAATTTACCATTTTCTGAGACAGTAAAGACCCAGCAAACTTGCATGCGAGACGCACTGATGCCGCAAAGTTTGTTCAGACAGTGCGTTTTACTTGCGACGCCCTGCGGTTTGCGTTTTGCGTCGAAATCGCAGCGGCAAAAACGGGGTGGGGTTAAATGCAGTTGGGGGGGGAAAAATAGTGGACCTATTTTTTTGAGTAGAGCACCTTGGGGGAAGCATTTTTGCTTCAAGAACCCCTATTTCATTTTTTGGATTTTCTGAGATACCACCCCCAGAAATCTGAACCCTCAGTGAGGGACGTTTTCGCAATTTTTTTTCGAAGCTCTTGTTTTTTCCATTCTAATCGTGTCTAAATGGTGTCAGATTATTGGTTACAATTTTTTAGAATCAAAACAAAGGCTCTTTGACCGCGTCCCTGCCGAAAAATTGGCCAAATTCGCCAGAAACGTCCAATTTTTGACCAAATTCAAACTTGACCTTAATTTAGGCTTGGGCTTAGGCTTAGGCTTAGGGCTTAGGCTTAGTATGGGGCTTAGGCTTAGGCTTAGTATCAGGCTTAGGCTTAGGCTTAGGTTCAGGCTTAGGCTTAGGCTCAGGCTTAGGCAATAAAAAAATCGAAATTTTCAGAAAAAATCCTGCCAGCTTAGCCTAGAGAATCCTGCCAACTAAGCCTAGACGATGCCTTAAAACATCATAACGCACTCAAAACTATCCAAAAACAAAGGTTATAGCCATTTTTGGCTTCGAACTTTGGCCTACGCTCACTTCCAAAAACACTGAAAATGCAATTTTCAAGGGGTCATAGCTCAGAAAATCCAAATTTGTGGATAGGGGTTCTATTACAAAAAATGCTTCCCTCAAGGTGCTCTACTCCAAAAAATAGGTCCACTATTTTTCCCCCCCCCCCCCAACTGCACTTGATCCCAAAAACGCACCGTGTGAATCGGCCTTAAGGTGGTAGTGTCGCCAAAGCAGTTTTGCTCATGGCCTGCAAAATGAGAACATTTTGCTTTGAAATTGTACGTTCAGTGGGAAACTAGTGAAATGCCATACGGTGTCAAATAAATACTGCCGGGCACTGGACTACCAATATCTACCAATATTTTTAACCAATCACCATTTGTGAGCCAGACATCACACAATAGAGACATAAAAGTTCAAAAAATCAAGCCAGATATCAGATTGGCCAGCTTCTGAAGTACATGTAATGTTTTGACGCACAATTTTTTGCCACAAATAAGAAAAATGAAAAATGAAGGTTTCTTTTTCTTTTGATTTCAAAATTAATGTCTAAATATTTTGCAAATTATCATTATTGCTGTGAGTACTTTATAGGTTACGCACAGTTTCACAGTTCAAACAGGCATTACTCCACAACCACCCGAGCAATTTGCATTAAATTTCGTTTGCATATACTAGAGCATATGTGCTTTTACTTTATGTAAAAAATTTAAACAAAAAGTTTTTTAATTGTGATGAAATTATCAAATGTGAATAGGTTTTCAAAACGTCATTTTCCCGACTTTGCGACTTCACTGCTAACTGTATGCTGCATCAATTTTGCTGAAACTTGGTAAAAATATTCGCTTTGAAACATATTTTTAGAATTTTAGAATATATAAAGAACAATGATTTATCTTTCACTGAAAAAGTTTTATAGTCACGCAAAATCGACTGCTTTCGCGACACTACCCCCTTAAGCCAAACACTAAACCTAATGTGAATACAAAACCGAAACAATTGCGACGCAGCTAAGCGAAGTGTATATAAGTGCAGTACGTAAGTGTATGTATATATGTGAGTAACACTTAGGCCCGTAATCACACACTAAGTGCCGAAAAATAATAGAAAAGTTACGGAAATTTGGCTGAAATTTGAAGGAAATTTAAATTACCTCGATAATTACCTCGACGTCTCTTCTATGACGTGCGAGTGGTGAGTTCGGTGGCATATGGTCAGGGGTAAGAGGCTCGTTCTACAGCCGTTATCGGCTGGTTTGTCTGGATGACGTGATGAAGGGTTAGACAGTATCTACGACAAAAGAATCAGGCAGCAAAAGGGGTTATAATTCTGGCAGCGCACCCGAGTCATGGAGCTTGGTCTTGAAGTAAGCAAGAGCTGTCACGACCCTTCTCACGATACTGATAATATGCAACAAGACCTCAACGAGCTTGCTGCCTGGGCTGAACTCTGGTCCATGGAATTCAATGTCGACAGATGTTCGTGTCTCTATTTCGGTCGAAATAATCCCTCCCGCACATATCTCCTCTCTGGCACTCCTATTCCGAATAAAGACTACAAACGGGATCTCGGAGTCATTATTTCAAACGACTTCGGTCTTCAAGTGTCATAGACACTGCGCCGACGTGGCCGCCCGCGCCAAAAAGGTTGCATTTGCAGAACTATTCGCCACAAGTCTATCTTCGTCATTCGTCACTTGTACCACAGTCTTGTTCGTCTGATAACGGAATATTGTTCCAGTACTTGGTGTCCACACTATCAGCAGGACATTAAGCTACTGGAAGGTATCCAACGTCGTGTGACCATGGTGCCCGAACTTCGAAACCTTAGCTACGAAGACAGACTGCATCGCTTTGGTATGCAACCTCTCGAAACTCGGCGGCTACGATTTGACCTAATTTTCCTGTAGAAACTTTGCCAATAACTAGTGGTCCAGAGCAGTAGTCATCAATATCGTTGATAAAATAGAGAAAAAGAATTGGTCCAATGCTGCTCCCTTGCGGGACTCCGCTGGTGGCTAGAATAGTTCGTGATTGAAATCCGTTCACTACAACAAATTGCTAACGGTTAGTGAGGAATGATCCGATCCAGCTAAGTACATTGCCACGGATACCATGGGCTGCTAGTTTGGCGAGGAGACTGGAATGGGGTACCATATCAAATGCTTTCTTCAAGTCTAAGTATACGACATCCACAGAGTCTCCACTGCTGACGCAGTTTATAATCCAGTCAAGGTACTCGGTAACTTGAAGCAAGGAGGATCTGCCGGGCAAGAAGCCAAACTGAGTTATGTGGAATAGATTGTTGGAGACTGCATGATTAAGCAAGGCGATGAAGCAAGGCTTTAGCGATTATCGATTCCACAACTTTAAGGAAAACGGTGGTCAAGCTGATAGGGCGGAAATTAGCAGCACTATGCACCGAGCCTTTCTTGTGCATCGGAGTCACTCAGGCAATTCGCCACTAATTTGGTAGGCGTAGAAATCACTGAGAATTGGAAATAGAATGCTAGACGTGTTTTTAGAACCCCTGGTGGTACGCCGTCTGGACCAGGGGATGAGTGGCTGTTCATTCGAGACACAGCATCATGAATGGCTCGTTCGGTAAATACTACTGTTTCTAGCGAGGTGGGGCGGTGGGTGCGGGTGTGAGCTCGGCTTGGTAGACACTTTCGAAAAAGTCTGCAAGAACATTTGCGCACTGATGATCACTGCGTGTAACCGTCAGGTAACTTCAAAGGGCCGACCATGGCTTTTGACTTGGATTTGGAATTAACGTATCTCCAGAACGACTTGGAGTCAGCTTTAATGTTGTTAGCCAATTTCTTCTCGTGAGCTTTGATTGAGCGAACAGTTTCGAGTAGCGAGATAACAGAGGAAAGCTGATAGGATGCAAGATCGCTTTCGTTGCCAGTTCGTTGAAATTTCCGTAATTTTGTTCATTGTGTTTTAAGAGCATTATAGCATCGGTCATCGGCCCATATTGGCTTATTTTTTCTAGACAACTGAGTATGACTTGGCGCTATGTTGTCTAGGCAGTACTGAACAGCTTCCGATATTGATATCCATTTGGCTTCTGGAGGCAAAATTGGCTGGTAGCTGGATAAGGCGCGGGTGAGTGCTGAACGAAACAAAGTCCAGTTCACTTTGTTGAAATTTCGGTGCTGTGGTTGCTGGGGGTCAGAGTGGTTGGTGCTGAGATGTGCGCGAAACGACACAGCGAAGTGGTCACTATTGGCTAGGCCGGCTAGAGACGATATAGGGTTCATTGGCGAATACGAGATCGATAATATTGTGGCCACGGGTGGGTTCTTTTACAAACTGAGTTAAGCCGGCTTCGAGAACTGAGTGCATAAATGGCTCACATGATGGGGGCCAGAGAAAATTCGACCAAGCAATATCTTTAAAATTGAAATCGCCCATTAGAACGACAAACTTGTCTGAATAGGATGTGCAGTTCTCGATAATTTCGTACAGCTGACAGTTTGCTAGGTGAGAGTTTGATTCGGCACGGTATGCTAGAATAAAGAGGGCTGAGTCAGAAATAAACAAATGAATACGACATGCCGCAATTTCTTCGTAGTTCGATTGGCCGATAGAGCAGGCAGCAGGTTTGAGGTGATTTTTCACACACAGTATAACCCCGCCGCCTCTGGTAGTTCGGTCTGAGCGGAACATATAGTAACCAGGTAACTGTAGCATTGCATCGGAGATTTGACCATTTGCCCATGACACGACTATGTCAGGAAAATTGGCAGAATACAAAAACAAATTCCAAATATGTAACTTATTAATTAAACTTCTTGCATTTAGCAATAAACAAGATAAAAAGTTAGTGGCTGAACTTGAATTAGTATTATTGACAGTTGCATAATATTCTGGTTTGGGGGGTTTCGCAAAGGGGGTTGGCGCCCGTGGGACTTCGAGCCGTTTCCCTGGTTCTGGTTTAGGGAAACCAATTTGCCATGCTTGATAACCATATGCCTGCCGTTTGCATTAGCGGCTTTCAGAGCCAAAACTAACTCTTTCTGTTTGCGTTGTTGTAACAAAGTTAGGTCCGGTTTTATATAGACGTTGCGCATATTAGGATTCAAATGCAAATTGCAAATCTTTGGTTTTGCTCAAAATGAGTTTTTTGGATGATAAAAAGTCAAGCACTTCATTTATAGGCCGGATCGAGTTAGGTTTGGATCGTCCTAGTCGCTGACAGGAAATTATAACCGCTAGATTAGCACCAACCACACTCAGCGCCGCTGAAACCTGGACGAGATCGAAGCTGTCAGTAGTTTTGGGTATTCCAAAAAGAACAATATTTTTTTCGTCGGTTTTGGTCTTGCAGTTCATCAACTCAACGTTGCAAAATGGTGTCTGAGTCGAGAGAGATACAAGCGTCATTGGAGGGGGGATGGGTTTGGCTGGCTGTCGACCCAGATTCTAGAGCAGACAGTTTCTGGTCGAGGGTCGAATATTTTGCTTGTAGATCTGCCATGCCTTTCAACAGGTTGCGGGCGCATGAGTTACAGTTGGTGCAGAATCAGGCTGTCCTTTTTTGTGAGCTCGCTGAAAGTTGCCTTTGACGTGCCGCTGCAAGTGAAGTGGAAGACATGCTGGCATAGGGAGCAAGTTATCGCTGAATCGTTATGGTCAAGTCGTATCGGGCGAGAGCAGGACCGACAAACTGGGTTATTATCGGCGTTGAAACCTCCCTCGCCTAGCGCCGCCGCTGGATCCAGACATCACGAAATGTTATGAGCAATTGAACCTGAATTAATGAATTTAAACGAAACATTGCTGAAAAATAACAGAAAAGCTACAAAAATTTAGCGCAAATTTGACTGAAATTTAAAAAAATATTGCTGAAAAATAAAAGAAAAGCTGCGAAAATTCAGCGGAAATGTGACCGAAATTAAGCCAAAATTAAACTGAAAATTTGTAGAAATAAAAACGAAAGTTAAAGTAAAAAAACGCAAAAGTTTAGGCAAAAGATGTACAAAAAATGCACAAAATGAGTATGAAAATTAAAGGAATACATATTTTAAAATTAGTTCAAATTGCATTTCCTCCATTTTTCCTTTATTTTTCTGTTTCAAAAAAAATTTCCTGTGTTCGATCCCCAATAGCAAACCTATATATAAAACCAAATGAAAAATACCATGGGCATCGTCCTGGCTTAGCTGGCAGGATTCTCAAGGCTAAGCTGGCAGGATTTTTCTTGAAAATTTGATTTTTTGGTTCCTAAGCCTGAGCCTAAGCCTAAGCCCCAAACTAAGCCTAGGCCCTAAGCCTAAGCCTAAGCCCAAGCCTAAATTGAGGCCAAGGGAATTAGAACTGATCGATTCTGGTGAATTTGGCCAATTTTTGGAAGGAACGCGGTCATAGTGCCTTTGTTTTGATCCTAAAAAATTATAAACATTATTCCGACTCTATTTAAACACGTTTATTTAAGGGGCGCTCCGGGAATCAAGGTATTGGGCCATACCTTTTTTCAGCTAACGATTTTGGACCTGTGACAAGAAGCAAAGTTACTCAGAATGATGTGGGCTTTCATTTGATACCAATATCAAGATATTTGTAAAATTGCCAAGTTTCACAGTTTTTACTGGCAAACTGCCAAATGGGTAAACATTGAGCCAAATTTATTAAAAATTCATCATTCACATCATTAAACACAAAATAGCAGTCAAAAATGTTTGAAACGGCAAAATTAATTTTTACGTCCATTTTTGCCAGCAAACCGGCTTTTACCAAAAACTGTGTTCGATTTGGTACAATTTTAACATTATCTAAAAAACTGTGTAACATTGCTTAGCTACCTGAACTGTTTTTTACTAGGGTCTTGGGCCCCCACAATTATGCAAAGTTTCAGCGCAATCGGGCAACGCTTACGCAAAGTTGCTGGCTCAAAAAATTATACTGAGCAGTGCTCACGGTAATTTTCGGCATCCAATATCTTTTTGCGGCTTCAACCGATTTGGCTCAAATTTGGCATGAAGATAGCCTATCATTGTGCGCAGTTGAACATTTTTTTATTTTTTAAAAATAATGTTCTAGATCATAATACCACTGCATTTAGTGCTGAGAGCGTAGATGTCGCGTGTAAGCGTGCACGAGCACGAGATTTCCCCCCCACCCCACCCCTAGGCGCTATTTGCGCTATTATAGTTTCCAGGTAAAAAACGCCACCCCGCCCCCCACCCCTAGGCGCTATTTGCGCTATTTGCGCTATTATAGTTTCCAGCTCAAAAACGCCCCCTCTACCCCCCCGCTGTTTGCGCTATACACGCTACGACAGGTACCCCCCCTCCCCCCCTTCCAACCTCCCCGCCCCCGCTATCGAAATGCTATAAGCGCTATATGCGCTATATAGCGCATATAGCACCTAAAATTGCGGCTATAGCGCTTCGGAAAGTAGCGCTTTTTTGGCAAATTATAGCTCATTTCAAAATCCGAAAAATATCAAAGTGCTATAATAGCACAGCGCTATAATAGCGCATGACAGGTGCTATTTTTTTCCGGAGGCGCTATTTTTACTTAGATAAAATTTTTATTTTATTAGATAGCGCTTATAGCACCTGAGGGTGCTATTTGCGCTATTTAGGCGCTATTTTCTGCTATCGGCTGTTTAATTAAAAACTTTCGTACTTTTTAGTACGTATAAGATGTCTCAATTAAAATTAAGAAGTTTAAAATTCTTTTAAACTTTTAGTTTGTGTTTTAATAGAGGATATTAAAAAATAGCGCATATAGCAAAACGATAGCGCATCGAAGTGCTATAAGCGCTATTTTTTTCATAGGCTTAAAAAATAGCGCTTATAGCACCTGAGGGTGCTATTTGCGCTATTTAGGCGCTATTTTGTGCTATTGGCTAATTGATTGAGTAGGCGCCCAACCCCCCCCCCTCCCTCCCGGTTGTTGGATTTGTTGGGCTTTTTATCCCTCGCTCATATTAGTCAAAACTGTAGGCAATTACCGAACATGACTTTCCATTCTTCGTCCTATTGGTTACGCAAAATGAAACCCTAGAAGGGTAAAAAGATGCAGTAGGCGCCCAACCCCCCCCGCCCCCACCCCCCCCCCGGGTTTGGTTTATAGGGCTTTCCATCCCTCGCTCCTATTAGTCAAACTTGTAGGCAATTACCCAACATAACTTTCCATTCTTCGCTCACTTTGGTTACGCAAAATGAAATCCTAGAAGGGTAAAATGATTCAGTAAGCGCCCACGCCCCCCCACCCCCCGGTGTTGGGTTTGTAGTGCTTTCTATCCTTCGCTTGTAATAGTAAAATTGCAAGCAATCTTCCAACATGATTTATTACTCAAGAATTACTTACTGATTCCAAATTCGTAATTTTAGTAATAACAAATACTCGTAACGTTAGATAAATAAAGTATTTTCCAGCATATTAATATTCTACTAAAAACAGATCATTAAAGGAAATAACCACAAAACATATATAACTTACTTGTTATGTAGGAAAAGAACGAGAAATAGTTTAAAGCAATAATGAGTTAATAATCATAATATAATAATAATCAAGTCCAAGCAGCGTCCAAGCGCCTAGATAGCGCAAATAGCACCCTCAGGTGCTATAAGCGCTATTTTTTAAGCCTATGAAAAAAATAGCGCTTATAGCACTTTGATGAGCTATCGTTTTGCTATATGCGCTATTTTTTAATATCGTCTGTGAAAACACAAACAAAAAGTTTAAAAGAATGTTAAACTTCTTAATTTTAATTGAGAGATCTTATATACGCAAACTAGCACACCTAAAAATTTTTGCTGAACTCCTCCTTTACAAATTTTTCTGGGTACACCCCTATGTGACGTTCCCATTTTTGGCGGAAAAATTTCTGATACGTTTCCAGTTTACCAAATTCGGTCTAAAAATTGGAAAAAAACTCCATTTTTTAAGGGGCTGCTCTGCCCCTAGACCTCTGTGATTTGGTACTCGTGCATTTGTAAGGCGTTTTATGAGTGTTAAAGTTACTAAAAAGTACCTTTTCACCCATTACAAAATACAAATTACAAAAAATCGAAGAGCTATCCCCCTCCACCCGAAATTTTTTTCTGGGTACGCCAGCCACTGTCTAAGTTTATTGAAACAGGCCCCTCATCAAAAGGACTAGCAATCTGTTTAGAGCTAACTCACTTCTCATTTTTGGATTAATAGGGTTTACCATCCTTTTTTCCTATTTCTTTTATTGGTGAGAATCAGCCGGAAAACCCGTATGTGCTAGTTGCGCTATTTCGCTAAAATTTCTATCAAATCACAAATCAAAATCAAACAATCACACTGATCCCATAGATGTTAATAGAATCCAAGTGTCCGCCCAGGTGCGGCCCGGACTCCGGCCAGGACCCGGCATAAGCCCGCTTTTGGCACGGGCCAATCTATAATACAGGGGTCTTATACACGTCAAAACGCACTTATTGTTCCTGTGATGCGCTATTGGTTGCAAAATTACCTTTTTTCTTAAATCATTAAGTTCCACTATATAAAGCGATCAAGACAAACACAAATTGGCCACGGAACTCAAATTGTTGGGCACTGCGCTAATAATTTAGCGATTGGTGGTTACTTGTGTCAGTTTGTTGTATACGTTTCACTAATTAGCGTAGTTAGCATATGTAGCACTCTGAATAGAGCTTCTTGCGCAAATAACACACCCCTTTAGCGCTAAAGTGCGCATATAGCGCATATTGAACCTTCGACAGCGGTTAACGACAATAGACTTAAAAGACGCAACGAAGCAACATTATCGAATCATGCAAACCGTACACAAAACCACCATTTACCTTTAGTATTTTGAAACTCAATCCCTAGAGCTCTACATTTCCATGGTTTCAATATGACCCAATAACACACGACGGTTGCCAAAATGTTGCAGTAAAGAACTTAAATTATGGCCTTTTTCACGGTGACGGTGATGACTGTCGCAGCGTGTCCGTGGCGGTCAAGCTTTGGTCCAAAAGAGTGGCATACTATTCATATTATTTAGGACTCTTGTTTACTTATTATTTATTTATTTATTATTATTTACTTATTACTGTTACCGATATACCCCATGAACCACACTGAAAGTCGCACAGGCCTCTCACACAGGCCACCCGCCAATACCTACAGACAATGATACGTGAAAAAGCGGGTCTTTCAATATTGAAGCGTAATTTTGAAAAGTAGGAAAGGATTTTCCTCCCACTATGGCAGGTACACTTTGAGTTGGTCGTTGCAGGTTCATGTAGCCACAGACAAGTACAGTATCGTAGTAACATTGAAACATGTACATATAGTAGCAAAAAAACAGAAAAAACTTATTTGAATACTTAAATTACTAAAATTTCGAATAAAACTTAAACTTAAATTAAAATGAAGGCAGCAACTTAAACTTAAACTTAATTGTTTTTCAAAATGAGAACTTAAACTTAAACGTAAACTTAATTAAAATTGAGGGACGAACTTAAACGTAAACTTAAGCTTAAAAAATGAATGAGGTCATACTTTTAAAGCCTAGTTCAGACTAGCCGCTGACTTATTTTAACTCGTTTAGTCCGTTTTACTTGATTTGACATTCCTAAACATTGGACTAAAATAAGTCCAGTCCGTTTCATCCGGTAAAGGAATAGTCCCTAAGTTTACAAACAGATTAATAATCCAGACTGTTTTTCTTGAAAGTGTATCGGATTTGAAGGCCGCATTTCACGACTTTGTGGCTTGATTGCAAACAGAATGCTATGGCAATTTTGCTGAAACTTGGTCGAAACACACTTGTCGTTTGAGATCCTTGTAATATACAAAGCTCAAAATATGTCTTTCTGTTGAACAAGACTTACAGAAAGGCAAAATCTTCGCGACTCATTATACCTATATATACTACTCCTCTAATTCATCACTAAAGTGAAGCAAAATAAGTTTGTGGCAACAGTATTCAGTAAGTACCAAGCATACACTTTTAAGTACATTAACCAGGGCAAGGGTACATTAAGTACAAGGGCAAGCAACATTAGATGGGTTGTTTTTGTTTGTTTCGTTTTTTTTTTTTTACGCGGCGACTCTCAGCCGCCGCGTATATACTGTATTACCACAGCTGAAATTAACACGTATGTTTTGGTGCTATGTATAATTGCATTGTAAAAGTAGGTAGGTCCTAAAATACATTAAGTGTGTGTGCGTGTTTGTTCCTGGTGTGTGCTAATTATGCGATCTCAATATAGTGTAGTGTATATAGTGTAGCGGCTATCACGCTTGGATTTTTATCACGCGCGTACAATATATCCAAGAGCACACAATTCCGACAGACACAGATTATCACAGCGCACACATTATCACACAAGTGCTTGCAAATTTTTTCATACAGTGACAATTACATGACACAACCTGTCACAACAATGTTTCCTAAGTTGTTATTAAGCACGTCAGAAACTAGGAAGTCTGATAGGCAATAGCAAGCATGGTCTGCATGCTGTTTTGCGAGGTCGAGATCGTCAGTGCCTATTTTAGTTTGGCAACTGACAGTCTGGCTTGGCTTAGCGAGCGGTGCATATTGTCAATTAGTATGGCATGGCTACATGACACCTGATTTAATTCTAATTTACACGATCGAACCTGCTCGGAACATTGTCGCTCAGTAGCCAATTAAAACTTAAACACTAAACAGCCAGTTTGATTGAACTATATAAAACGTTGTCGTTTCGTCATATTTTTGAAAAACTTTGCGGCTGCGAACGTCGTTATTAGTTTGTTGAAAACGTAAACGCGGATGACAACGTTGGTCGCAAATATGGCTTCTGCGTCGTCAAAAATGCGATATATCAGTGGCGTACTCAGAAAAAAATTTCGGGGGGGAATGACTTTTCGATTTTTTGTAATGGGTTAAAATGCACTTTTTAGCCTCGTAAACTCGTAAAGCTCGTAAAGCGCCTTACAAACGCAAGATTACTAAACCACAAGGCTGCAGACGTCTGGGGGCGGCAGCCCCCAGAAAAAAAAAGTTGGGAAAATTTTCTATTTCTAAGCCAAATTCTGTCAATTGGAGACGTATCAGAAAATTTTTCATACCGGACCATAAAAACCAAAGGGGGGACCATTTAAAGCATAAATCATATGATTTAAAAACTCTGCCTAGGAAACTATATATACGAAAAATTCAATGTAAAGGGGGCAAAAATAACTCAAAAATACCCTAAATTTTCTCAAAAATTGTACCATTTGTACCTGAATTTTAGTATCCTTCTCCCGGCCCCTGGATTTAGGCGGTACACAGTTTGTTGCCTTTTATGCATATTGTATGAAATCAATCGCTGCCACTGTAACCAGACGACTACTTTAAATTTTATTTAGAATTACTTTTTGCATCTATGGGGAAGGTGTCAAAAATGAATTCCGGAAAATTGAGATATGCGGGTGGTGGGAGACTGAACAGAACTGCATAGTATATACGTAAACTGATGTTTATAGCGTTGGAAATAGTTTTTAAGCAGTCTGATTGGCTGCTAAACGCTATGTTTGATGTAAGTTTGATGGAGCCTCGAACCTTCAAGGCAGGTTTGAAGTTGGTTTGGAGTGCGTTTGCAGGATCAAACATGCACCGAATTTGCTCCGGGCCCGAACCAGGTTCGGAGCAAGTTAGGTCTGGAGCAAGTAATCGTGTAAATTAGCCTTCGTTTTTGTGTTTTGCAAAAAATCCCTCGTTTTTGAAACTTCATTTGAAAGCAATAATGCACCCACGCAAACATTAGCAGTTTGTCATGCCATGTAAAAGTGTTGCCTTAAAAGTTTTGCTGCCGCGTTATATATTCGAAGAATATCCTCGGCTCTCTAAGTGTATCACAACAAAATCTAGGTATCGAAAATTAGTTTAACTTTACTCGCAAAACGTGCTTGTTAATCTTCGATTTTGCACGCGTATCAAAAATTTATATGTACTTTACTTGTACAAGCTTTGCTAAAATGGTTGCAACAGAAAGCTTTATATGTAAGATGAATCAAGCAAGCAAGTTAATGCTGTAGCTGGCCCAACAGGTTTACGATGGCCTCTGGCTATTGTACATAACAAGCTCTTCTGCTGAGTAAGAAATGGTTACATTGTGAGTCCTGAGTGTCAATATTCCAGAGGAAATATTAAACGCGGCCATTATTTCTAGATTAACTGATTTTTAAATCCTTATTTTTGTACACATGTACTGCTGAGTTGCTCCAAAGCCTTACTGATCCTACTGATGAACTGTAGCTACTTATAAAAACCAGCAAACCCGTTTACTAATTTGCTGACTGAGTACTGAGTGAAAAATTATTATTATTTTATGGCGCCGCAGCGTCAATACTTCACAGGAAAAATAAAACGCCTGCCGTAATTTTTTAAAAAAGGTTCATCGAAT
Organism: Trissonchulus sp. WLG1_4; assembly: GCA_030248245.1. NCBI lineage: Eukaryota > Metazoa > Nematoda > Enoplea > Enoplida > Ironidae > Trissonchulus > Trissonchulus sp. WLG1_4. Next base: position 7 of record JASANF010008158.1, on the reverse strand, counting down.
TTTAGTA
>JASANF010008156.1:0-55036 GCA_030248245.1 Trissonchulus sp. WLG1_4 | reverse complement strand
TAGGTATTGCCACAGGCCTGAGCTGCCATTTAACATACATATGTACATAAGTGTGTTTCGCATTGCAATGCTGAATTATCAGTGTTGTAAAAAAACTACTGCAGGGACCGCAGCAGTTTTTTGGGTACTAGGTCTAAAATCATAGCTACTGATAATGATTTTGTAGCCCTATAAAAGCCATCATTTGTGCGCATTGATAGAGCTTGGAAGGAACGCGAGCTGGATCGAAGTTTGCGTACGGAACTTAACAAACGCATTGGTAAACAGATTTGGTGGTTCAAAATTTTGAAATTATGAAACCGAAACATAAGGGAAACTAAAATCCATTTGGGCATGTAATACTCAATTGTATAATAGTTTCTTTTACTGCTTGGTTAGTTAATAAGTTATATGTGTTGTTTGCAACTGTGGTTTGGTACCTATTTGCACTTTGCAGTCTGTGAACATTGGCTAAATTTAATTTTTTTTAATTCTGCATTTGTTAGTTGCATGTTCAACATATGATTTTATATGCCAAGATGATACTGGTTGGGCCGAGCCAAATGAAGGTGTACTTTGTTCTGTTGTAACGTATGGGAAATTATGCATTTCAAGTAACAATATACCGTAGTACCTGGAATAAAGCTCCAGAGGCTTTATTGTTTTGTGATTGCCTTACTTGCGGGTTTACTCAAGGCTGGGGCTTTATTGGAGGTAAACATTAAGTATCAATCGATATTATGTCTTGTACAGTGCGGTAATAGTAAGTATATGAAACGTTGAAATTGTATGGTTTGTTCTTTTTCGCCTAGTGTGTTTAACTGTGTAAATCAAAAGTAATATGATTATCATACATAGGTAATATCAAGAGTACATACTGTTATGTTATGTTATGTTATGCATGGTCCTCTTGGTAAGATAAATGTGTACATACATATGCCCTATTATTTTAAGCTTTGGCTTCCTTGATTTTTTAAATCTTTAAGTTTTTTATGAAATTTTTTCTAGTCTTGGTTCAAACATTATGTTCACGTTATCATACTTAGGTTTAAGTTTAAAAGAACACTTTTTTTGACTAAGTTTAAGCTTAATGGGGGGCTACCTGTAAAATTGAAAATTTTAGGTTCTCCGATTCGCTTCAAATATGCACACAATGTAGCCCCAGGGAAGGCGCATCGCAAATGTAACAAACTGGAACCAATGCTTTTGCCAATTTTTTACTAGGGGCCTTAAAAAATTTAATTTTACGTGTAAATCATAGGCGCAAAAAAAGTTTTTTGTGGTTGCAAAGCGTTCCTTTACTCAAAATTTTTGTCAACACAGACGAAGTTGATTTTTGCATGATTCGATAGCTTAACGTCATCTCTCAACCTCTATGATCCGTTTTTTAAAATTTTTGTTCATGGCCTGAGCAATGACGCCAAATCTAAAATAACTCTAATTTGGCGGGCCTAAAAACGGACATTTTTTCAAATTTCGCCCGCGATTTTAAAATTGAAAATACATACATATAAAAATCCGGATTGCGCATACATGTGGGCTGCTACTATGCCAAGTTTCAGCCTGATTGGCTTGATGTGGTTTGTGTTAGAACTGTCGAACTAAGGGCTACTTTTAGGCTTTTTTGCGCACTTTTGCGTATGTAAATATGTAAATACACTGACAAACGCACTGAACCAAAAGTGCACCTTCTAGCTTAAATGTTCTTATCTGAGTTTTGGGTGCCTTAGGGGAGTAACATGTGTGAAAATAAGCAAAATTGGAGAACTTTGATTTTTGACTTGGGTTGCCCCCCCCCCCTTAAGCGAACACTTTTTTTGCCTGAGGAAGGAGATTGAAAGTTTCTGTCTTTTAAATTGTTGTCACGATGACTTCCCTGACAACAAGCTGAGGTGAAAATTTGACAGCAGCTGTCAGTAATAAACAAATGTCTCGAAGTTCAACTTATTTTAAATTTTTGTTACATTTTGAAAATACGACCTTTTTAAATTTGTAAGGGCGGTGCTCGCTATTTGCCATCTTTATTTATTTTACGGAATTTGGGGTTGCAATGACAAATCAATGTTTAGACCCGATTTTGTCGTATTGACCGTTGCGTTCTTTAACAGCTCAGACAACAACTAGAATAATTTAAAAAAATATATATGGGTTTTTAATTTTTTATAAACATTTCTATGTCATAATGATTAAGGGCCCAACAAAAGGGTTAATTTTAATCGGACAAACGGCTTAAAAATTAGGCTGTAATTTTGACTTGTTTAGTCCGTTTAGTCCAATCTACCGATTCCTTAACCTGGTACTAAAATAAGTAAAGACCGTTTAAAAACAAGTTCATACTCGCGCATGTCCTTATCCTCATCGTTTTGCTTCTAAGATGTTCCAAGAAAACGGCATGCCTCAATAGGTCAATCTTTTGCACAAGAAATTGATGTCATAGGAATGAGGCCTAACTTTCGTTTCTGTTCCGCCATTGTTTGTTTTCAATGAAACATTATGACCGACAGCGAAACAAAATGGTAGTTTCCTGTTACGATTTTCTCAACCTAAGCCAGAAAAGTGCCTTGCCATGTGACAGCAGACACCGCTAATGATTTCAACCTAGCGCCTTTAATTCAATCAGAGTTTTGCCTTGGAAAAGAAGGCTTCTGGGCAAACAAGTCTGTTTTTTGTGAATTCATGAAAACCAACGACAGGAAAGGTGGAGTTATTTTTTCAACGTCTTACATAGTTTGAGTGTTTGACTCATGTTGACTACATACTAGTGGTAATACAGTACCGACAAAAATGACTAGCTAGAGGCTCCATGTACACGAGTTCTCGGTCTAAGGGGGCTTGTCCCAGAATTTTAAAACTCTAGGGGGCTTGCCTCAAGTTTTTGGCGGCTTGAGCGGACAAAAACGCAAAAATTTCAAATTTTTGCCAAAAATAGGGAAATTTTTGGCAAAATTTGGCCAATTTTGGACATTTTTCGCTTTTCGCTTCTTTTTGAAGCAATTTACGGCGATCTGGGGCAATTTTTGAGTGTTAAGGCAATTTTCATGGAGGGGGGCTTGTCCTGGAATCTCAAATCTGGGGGCACTTGCTCCCCCCAGACCCCCCCCCATGTACATCTGTGGCTACAGCCTTCGGAACTAAAGTCTGAGTCAATGTAGGCATAATGTAGTTACATTTGTAGTGACTTCGCAGTCTGTAGCAGATATATACATAGTTTTAGTCGGCACTGTCATGGCGGTGTGAAGACGTAGCCTGCAATCTGCATTCTGAAATCACATCACAAATACAGGTGTAAAGCATTGTGCTAAGGGGGGTCTGCCCCTCCACCAGGCGCCGCTGACTTTCCAGGGCTTTGTAACGAAGATGTGCGTGCACTGCACCCGAAATGGGATGCCAACAAGCCCAATCTGCGGCAAAATCTTCAGTAAGTATCAAGCATTACTTTCAAAGCTGACCAGTGGATCAGCTAAAGCCTGTTGTGCAGCAATTAATTATCTTACTACAAAATGTGTATATATGCAAAAGAATGACATATAGGGTGGATTTCACCAAGGTGGTTTTTAAACACCATGGTTTTACGTACGTTTTTATATAATTTGCACATAATTTCACTACGAAATATCGCCTGATTCGTTACGAATTTTGTAGATTTTCTAAAACCATGGTTTTTGCTCAGTTGACATTTCAGCAGAAGAAAAACCTGCTATGCTGCAGGTTTGAAATTTCAACTGAGCAAAAACCATGGTTTAAGAAAATCTACAAAATTCGTAACGAATCAGGCGATATTTTGTAATGAAATTATGTGCAAATCATATAAAAACGTACGTAAAACCATGGGTTTTAAAATCCACCGTGGTGAAATCCACCCATAAGTTTTTTCTCAAAACAAATTGTTTTAAAAGGCATTCTCATTAAAGAGTCGTTAAATAGTGAAGCCTGAGGCTGAGTGTCAGTAGGTATTCCAGAGAAACATTAAACGCCGCCATTATTTGTGACTATATTGATTCAAAGTTCAAGAGATGCAATAAACTTAACTTATGTACTTATAAGTTTTTATTGCTGTATAGTTTAGTTTATTGTTTTTTTATAAGTAATTTGTGTGCAAATATATTTCAAAGTAAACAAAACCAGCCAGTAAATTCGGAAACAGCGTTGCGTTCATAAGCTAAAGGACTACAGATTAGGTTTGCGAAACTTAAAATCTGTAAAATGTAAAATTATATGTAATATAAAGTTAATATATAACGTAAAAGCCTAACGCATTAGTATAGCATTAGAAAAAGCAAATTTTGCACGAATTTAAAAAAATTGCCGAAACCCGGGTTCGAACTAGGAACATTTAGATCGTAAGTCTAACATACTCTCGTCTGAGCTATTTCGGCTCCATGAAAAACGAATAAAGTCTGCAAAACAAATGCTGCTGAAGATTAGGTACAACCGGAAAAGATCTTAAATTTTTGTGTTTCAGCCTGATTAAGATTATGCTTCATCGATATTCGCTAATTGGTTAAATGATTTTAAAATTTTGAAAAAAGTTTCGTATAGCAACGTTTGTGAGTATGAGTGTAAATTACATATACCTACTAAAAGCATGAGCCTGACACACTCTTTCTATAAACTCACTGAGTAATTGAGGGTATTAAGAGCGAAGTGGTTAGCTCAGACGGCAGGGATATGGCGTAACAATCAGAAGACGGACGGTTCGATTCCGTTCACTAGAAATCTTTTTTGAAGCTTTACTTTCATCAGCGCTGCACTGAAGATAGCTGAGTTCGACTGAGCTATCATATTTCCAGTGTAATTTAACACTGTAATTCTTGGTGACACACGCACATACACATTTGAGCTTAATTAAAACATTCATACAGACACATTTCTTGCACAGTTTAGTGTTATAACGCCAGAATCAAAATTAAAGACATGTTGTGCTGTGGCACAATAGGAAAAAATAATAATCTATCTACAATGATTGGGTACCGTAGTGCAAGCCGGTTCATAGTGCATGCCCAAATTTCCAATTTAAATCTTTAGATTCTTTGTGCAAGCCATAGGTTCATAGTGCAAGCCATAATTTCTTAGTGCAAGCCGGTACTTGTTATTGTAATGATAACCCCACGTATTTTATTCATAACAAGGTGGGTGTGAGGTCATAAATTAGAAGGGATTTTCATTCAAAAAAATAGGCTCCTATGTACAACACTATGGTCATAAAACTGACACGAACAATGAATAGAAATAATTAACGATATAAATAGACAAAATTTAGGTTTTAAGTGCTGAACTATACTGTGAACACGGGTTCATCATTATCACGCGCCAGTAATATTTAAACCCCACAACCACTTTTGTTCCTTCTAAGAAAGAACTATTGTTTTGAAACCAACTCTGCGCAGTGTTAAAGAGAGCACTTCACGTTGGTCAGCGCATATGATTAACGTGTAAAGTCAGCTTGGGTAGTCTGCCTTTTTTGCGAAACAAAAATTTTTGCAATTTTGCAGTTAATAATTTAAGGTTTATGTCCATGATCCTTCTTCAAGGGGCCAAGAATAATGTCAGAAGCAATTGCAAACGACCAAATAACTTTTTTAATTTTAGTCAAAAATTAGAGTTGTGATTAGATAATTGAATTGTTGCCCTAATTTATTTAGCATTCCGATTTGAACTAATTGATATGCTCATTCATTTTATTCCAACTAGTCTGATTAAACAAACAGCATTCATGTTTTGGCTTGCACTAAGGAACTACGACTTGCACTACGAAACTACGGCTTGCACTACGCACCTTAGGTCAGTTGACAGGAGCAGTAGGCTTGCACCTCGAAACTTTATTTGCACTAAGAACTCGTCAAGCTTGAACTAAGAAACACAGCGTCTACAATAGGGTTGCTTTTAGCTTTCTTACGATATGTATGTATGTATGTACATATGTATGTATGTATGTATGTATGTATGTATGTATGTATGTATGTATGTATGTATGTATGTATGTATGTATGTATGTATGTATGTATGTATCTGTGTCGTGTCTAGAATCTACAGGTATGCAGTTGTTAAAAGTCCTATACATATATAAAAATTCTTCCCAAAGACAAAGCTTTGACAAAATTTAGTTATGTTTAGAAACTTTTCTTCAATAATTATATCTTGAAACCGATTTAAAAAAATTGCAAGTTATTTTGTTTACAAGCCACGTTCGGCCCCGTTTTAAACCCCAAAACAGGAAAACTTCATTAAACGTGGGTTGTAATTGAGTTTTGAAGGTGTTGCTTTTTTTTGAATAATTTAGCGAGACCTGCGTAAGTTAGCTTGATGCACAAAAGATGCATTAAAACCATATTTTTTCTTTGTCACGCGCAGTAGCAGATTTTTACTCAACTTTTTGTTCAATTTAAAACTCTACTCTGACCCTAAATAGAACAAGTTTCGTAGAAATTTTGGCGCCCCCAAGACGTTTGCTTGAGACTCATTACTCATTATTGTCAGTGTTTTCTGTTTTTTTGTACGTTTTTGTTAATTTTAAGTGGACAGAATCGATACATTTCGACTACAACCATATGAAATATTATTATTTTTCAGTACGCGAAAAATTATAGATCATTATGTAAGCTTATGTCAAAATTTAGGAGGTGGAAGTTTGAAAAACAAAGGAAGTTTATTGCAGACAACAAACATAGATATTTTGATTAGAAACAACACATCTGTCTAGCCCACCTAATAAATGCAGCGTTGTATCCATCTTACACACCGGAATAATTAAAGCCTACTTTTATATTGAAAGTATTTTCAGGTTTATTAATATTTTAAACATGCTTAGTGGTATGTAATATTATCGTGATCGATTTATACCTACGTAATGCAGTTTGTATCAAATGACGTTTTTCCACGTAAAAATAAATAAAAATAATTTTTTTATTAATCAATTTTTTAGTTGAATATTTCAAAGTAGTAAATAAGATTTTTACTATTTTTGTACTTGCTGAAATCACGTTTCCGTTTTTCACAAAATATATTTAAATCTATGTAGCATTTTAGCCAAAATTTTAAATTAAGTATTCTCTTTACAAAACACTTACACGCGTTTGCACGCGTATGCATGTTTTTGTGTTGTTAATTGTTGGCTTTGTATATATTATTATTTTGTAATATTAATTTTCTTCAATTTTTTTGTGTTCTTTTGTCGCCTTCATGTAGGTAGGCATTTAAAAAAGTGATTGCAGATTCATGTGACCGAAATTTTCAGGGTTTTCAGTTTCACTTCAAGTGGGACCAAAGAACCAATTCGCGGGGGTTTGTTTGATTGGCAAATTTGCGAAAGGATTGAATTTCTGTGTGACTTTTAGTTCAAATTTTCTAAAGTACTGTTTTTTGACTTAATTTATCAATAAGGTTTTTTCGCAAAGCGTTCACTGTCTTTGGTCACAAGTTTAATTGAATTGGATAAAAAATTGCTAGTCCTTAATAGATATAGAGAAAACTTACATTATCGAAATGCTGAATTTCCAACTTCTAAAGAAAATCAAAGCTTAAATGGAATATCGAATATTCATAAACTAGGGCCTCATTTATCGAAGCGAAATGATGGTCATCGAAAATTTTGGATTGATCGATGTATTTTCAACTACGAACATCACACTAAATTATATATAACAAATTTTCGTCATCGAAAATGTTCGGTGCTAAACTTTCGTTATCGAAAATGTTCGTGGTTAAATTTGTTTTCAACGACAAGCTTTTTACTTTTAGAACATTATCATAACATATGTATGTATGTATGTCTCGAGTTCTGTTGAAATGTTCGCCGTTGAAATAAATTTTTGATGACGAGCTTTTGTCATTTACAACATAACAATGTTCGAAAAAACCAAAGCTCGTCGTTGAAAAAACAAATATATAAACAAATCGGTCAATCAAAAAATCAATAAATAAATCGATAAATTGGGCCAGAACGTAACAGTATAAACAGCTGATTGGCTGATACTGGTAGTAGCAATCAGATGAGCTAATCAGCTAGTATATAAAGTAGTTATAACAGCAATTGCTGTGCTGGGCTGATAGCTCCGTTGGTTTAGCGAGGGGCATCAGGTGAGCTAGGAGTAGTCCAGTTACCGATCGCAGGTATCCACAACCAACTTTTTAACTGTTAGAGAAAAGTATATTCCTGAATCTGTGATTTTCAAGCCTCTGTTCCAACAATGAATTGAACTCCAACTTTGGTCTGAGTTTAAAACATAGACATCGTAATGAAAAAGTTACGTCTGTATTTTGTACAACCATGTGTCTGACTTTGACTTGATTTAAGTTAAACAAACACGATTTGTATGACCCAGCTATAATGTATAATGAATGTATTTGCGTGTGTCCTCGTACTATTAAATTCATTAGTATTAAATATTTAAAATTCAAGATGTAACTACTGACTTAATGTTATATCACGTTTGTTATTCCTCAACATTAAAAAAATGTTCTCACAACGTTTTCTTTAGCCTCTATTTGAGTGCCTTTTCTTTTAAAATGTGGCATAAATATATATTAATGTATATAATCAATTATTCATTCAAGTCCAAGGTTTCTCTATTTAAAGCTTCTTTCTATGTTAGACTTTCAGTTGGTTTTCTAAAAAGCCAGAACATTTGCAGAACCCTGATTTTCAGCTTACCATAAGAGTTAAAATAGATTGCACAACTTTTTTGCTATCAAGTAAGATATCGTTATTCCTGTTTACATTAAAATTATTTTAAAACTAAAGTAGTATGTAGTTGCTTTAAAAAAAGCTTAACTTTTATAATTTTAAATTTATTAAATTAAACTAAATTAAACAAAAAATATATTTCAATTTTAAATTTAACGGAAACTGATGTATTTAATTTATATTTCATTGTTTTCATAACTGCAAGATCTTAAGGTTTTAGTAGAAGTAAATCATACATTTATTGGGGGATGGTGGGGACCCCCCAAAATCGAGAGGCTGGGGGAGAGGGTCCCCAAAATTCGGGCAAAATTTATTAAAATTGGCACTTTTTTGGGAAAATTTTACAAAATTTCGCAAAATTTAAGGTATTTTTGGTCGATCAGGGGGGAGGGTCCCCAAAATTTGGCCAGAGAGGCCCCCCAATTTTTGACCCCGTTACATATATGTATGGAGTAGATACTTACTGTAAGAAGCAAACATACATACTTTTTTACCAAACTGGGTAATGTATATAATTCCATGCACCCATTAAACATTTTGCCTTAAGTTTATGACTCCGTTTACCCAAATGAGCTTTTACTCGTCAAAAGTTTAATGATTCAGGGTCGTAATTTCAGTATAGAGTTTTTTCCAGTGACCTGTATAATTTTTTTGTTGTGAAAATACTCTGACGACTCAACTGCGCTAGACTCAATACCTCAAAATTTCGTATTTTAGAATATGTTTAATTTTTTTGTGGAATAGTAACGATGGGTGATTAAAATAGCACAACACTGAAGTTAGCAAACTTGCGGTATAAGATGCATAAACTTTTCAACTCTTTAGTTTTTTGGGTTAGTTGAACATCCAAGAGAATTACTGAAAAGCAGTTAAAATGGTAGTAACGATTTTGACGATCTGTTCTTACATTAGATTTCAGTGGAAGCTCTTTTTTGAAGCGACTAATAAGTAAGTAGTAGCAAAATAACTATGATTCTATAAAACTAGATCCAAATTTGCATTGATAATATTTTATTCATTTAAAATATGTAAATAAGACTAGCTACCGCGGTGGCTTAGTTTCTTTTAAGCCAACGTCGTAGCTAGCCTTAAACTTGGAGTTTCAAAAAACTAAAAAAACACAGCAATTTTTGTTTAGTTAACGAAAAATATTACGTCTTTGCTGTGAGTTAAATCACTACAAAAACGTGCTTCAAAGTCATATCGTCGAAATCGTTACTACCACCTTAATGCAAATGTTCCAACAGAATTCACTTAACCTTGTTTATTGACTTTATTTTTGGCGGTTAACCCACCAGACTACTATTTTGGGCCATCGAGAGTCACTATAAATTTAACGATTTGTGATAATCAAAACTTTTTTAAGGAGGAGCTCTGAGTAATTTCCGTAGTCAAATCGCAATAATTTTACTGTTTCTGCTTACATACGTTTATTGTTTTCTGACAGCAACACTGTCAATCAAGGTGAAAAAACTTCTTAGGTCGAGCTCTTCAAAGAAAGAAAAGAGAGACATTGTCTGATCTTATAGACGTATGTGTCATATACGTATGAATAAAAACGAATAAAAAACTTCTTGTTTGTTAAGGAAGACAAATTTATTGTTTGAATTTTTATAACCGTGGTCAAAAAGATGCAATAAATTTCATTAAAAGGGTAGTTGACATTCCAATTGCAAAAATTTTCAGCAAGCTAGCCGTATTTCTTCCAGGAAATCATTTACTCTAATAAACAGAGCTATAATTGCCTACTGGAGGTGTCTGTGTTTGGTTGCTATCTACTTTTTTACTCCTCCTCAGTTGCATAAGCTTCTATGTGTTCTTATGACGTCAGATACAACAATAGATAGTATCAAGAATTGTTTGTGTTGAGAAGAATAGTATGCCCCAAATTTGAAATAAAGAAGAAATGGAGGCGCTGGGAATCGAACCCGGCTGCTCGTGTTAACGACAAGCATGCTAACCACTACACCACAGTCCCCAAGTTTCATAGGCCCTGTTTTTTATGTACAACATTTGACATTCGGTAGAGTGCACCAAATCGATTGAGCTGATCGATTAGCTTAAATCTATTTAGATGAGGTTCAGATTCATTGAATCGGTTTAAGTAATCTACGCCAATGAAGATTAGTGCAGTTGAGGCTTAAAATTCAGTTGAAAAAACAAGGCTTGACTGCAATTTAAATATGATTTAACTTGTAGATCAATTTTACTGGAGTTTAGCTCAAGCTCAGACTTAAGTTAAACTTAATTTGGAGCAGTCGACTATTTATAAAGTTTAAGCAAACTATTATGTTTTGGAAATTATTTTGGATTTAATCACAATGATTTTGATTGTCACTTGACCTTAGGCTTCAATAACTGGTACTGAGTGTAGGTCGCAGTAGAGTATCAACTCGTGGTCCAGATACATATGTAGGAAAACCGAAGGAGCCTGAATTATGGTGTAGTATATACATATGTATGTATGTAGATCATATATGAATACAGCATGGTGCGACTATCGACAGTACAGACCAAAATTACTTGCTACAGATTTATAAGTCAACGGATACCAGTTATATATGGTTATAACATATGCACTTTTACTGAAAAATCAAATGACTCCGTCTCCCCTTTGATTCCGTAACATGTATCAGCAGCAAGTAATTTTGGTCGGTTACTGTACAGTCAAAATTCCACAACCCAAATCATTAATGTAAAATACCACAACTGAATTCAGTATCGTAATGTAATGTAAGTGATTTAAAGCTTGTAATGGCCGAATTAAGAAGAAAAAAACCATGAATAATAAACAATCAAATAAATATTAATAAAGCCCCCCGTCTTGAATAAAGCATACCACAAGTGTTTTCACTACTTGATATTACTCGACACACGCTTTGCTACACCCAAAAACTTCAACCAAAATACTAATGGTTATGAGTATTTGAACACGATAACCAGAATTTATACTTTTTCCAGAATCTTTAAAAACTTTTTAAAAGGTTCTCAAAATCAGGAGTGGCCAGATTCTGCTTGAGAAGTACAATCTAAAATGAAAAAAGCTTTCCTTTTGGTTGCTTTCCTTAATGTATTTATGAGCTTTTTTTAAATAGTGGTTAGCTGAGATTGGTTTGACATAAAATGTATAAAACACTAAAATCTAGTTGTTGGTAAAGACAAAAACAATTAAATTTTCTCAATTGTTTCTCAAACTGCATTGAAAAAATTAGTTGGTCATGGAAGTGGAAACTAAACTAGAAACAAACTAACTTTTAGAAGACAATAATTGTTTCATACAAACAAGCAATATTTTAAAACATTACATTTTTCAGCAACTTTGCTTCAGATGTGACTTAAAATAAAAAAAACTTTGTTATTTTCAAAATTTTTCTAAGTGTTGAATACACGTATATTTTTTAACATTTACGTTTTTATTCATTAAATGTTAAAGTTTATGATTGAATGAACTTTCAACGTTTTCGGTTTCTTAATTTTTAGAAGTCCTTCCTACTGTTATTATTTCGGCTTATTCTTGATTGCAATGTATCCCGTACAACGAGCAAAATCCGTTGGAGCACTGTAAGTACGATAAATAGCTAGATAATTAGTTTTTTTCTTAACTTAACCAGTAGCACCATGAAATTAGTATTATGTAGCTATTTGATTCCGTAGTTTTTTTTTACTTAATTTCCAACTTTTAAGACGCTATTTTTGCTTTCTTGCATGTTTTGTTGTTCTGTTACCGTTAGCATATATGTTACCTTTATTTACCGTTGTTTTGTTTTTTGTGTTTTGTTACCTTTTTTGTGTATGTATTGTTAGTTTGTTACCTCTTGTTTACACATGCTTAGTGGTGTGCATACATAACTTTGTATTTTTTAGATGTGTTTCAATTAGCGTCAACAAACAGGAGCAGGCGCTGCTTGGAAATTTTATATACCATACTTTTGAAATATTAGTACATATTACAGAACTGTTACGTTTGTGTTTTATAGTTTTTTAAGATATAGCCATTTGCTGCGGTGCATGTATTCTTCATTTGCAGTTCAAAAATGCGCTATAGATGGAATCAGCATTAGTTAAAACATAATTAATATAATTATAATGCAGTTTTTAGTTATTTTTGCAAGCTTGCAAGTATTGATGACTTAATGATTTAATGATGACAATGTCATGCCACATTTAAAAGCATATGCCTCAGAAATATCATCAAAAAAGACTGAAAAACGCTGCAATTGTTCAAAAAACTCATAAAAAACTGTATCGACATTGCTCCGCATTAGCTTACGCACATTCTTACGAATAAGTAACATATGAATCAAACTTTTTTTGGAGAGACCCATTATTGAACTCAGCTACAATCATACTACGCAGTAATTTGTTGAGATTGATTGCTAGTAGTTAAATTTTTCTGAGGTAATTCAGGCTGTGCTCATGTTTCAATTTTTTGATATATCATATCTACCATGACAATTATATATCATGTCAGAAAAACTTTAGGCTCTAGTTGACGCTATTAGCTAAACTTTGCATAAAAGTATACCCTTTTTCCAAAAGCCTTTCCGTTTAAGTAAAGGTTAAAGTTAAAGTTAAGTTTGGTAGTATGGAATTTCGACGGCTTTGGACCAATGTGTATCTAATTTCTGCTTCGCGGTTTTTTCAACTGTAACAGTTGCAACCGTTAATTTTCGAAAATAAATTAAAATAAACGCAAAAAACTTTAGTGATGTAATAGATTAAAAACAATAGTTACATTTGTGTGCAGACTGCAATGTACAGCTTGAGGTGTTATAAATTATTAATTAAAGAATTTATCATAAATTATGCTATTAAATGATGATTTGAAAACACTTTAGTGTCTCTCTTTTATATACTTTGTACTTACTTTTCTTGAAGAGAGTGAAACATTCTAATGTTTGCTAGATATGTAGAAATAATATTCAAATGCGCTTGCAGAAATTGACCCACTTGTTAACTCAACTGCGAAATTAACTTGCCGTTTAAAAGATTTATTTTCAAATTATTTTATTTCTGGTAAAGTACATATACTTTAAGTATTACAAAGTTAAGAATAACGTGCTGAGATTTGAAGTAAATAAAGCATAAAATGATAAAAATTCGGCTACAAAATGTCTGAGAGTTTATTTATTTCATTTCAGCCAAAGAATTCAAAATTAATTTATCATCGTGCTTTGGAAATTTATCAAACCTAATTTGAAAGCTTTCTGCTATATTCATTTTTTCATGTTTGGTAACATCCAGACAGGTCTTTAATTTTGATTGTGGAATAGTGTTGCGCTGTTTTTAAAGCATAGGTGTTTTTTGCGAAAAGTTGTCACAAAAACATGTCTTTCCATAATTTACTGGTGAACAAGAATCGCAGGCTTTTCTAGAGATTGTTGCTTGATTAGTTCAAAAAGTAAAAAAGTATTTCGAAAGGCTTTTGTACGGTTGGCAATAAGAACCTAAAATTTAATATAAGTTTGAATGGATTGAATTCTTCATCAGACAACGGTTCTATGTAATAACAAGCACTTCTGCTGAGTGAGTAGCAGTTGCATTATGAGGCATGAGTGTCAATATTCCACGGGAAATATTAAACGCGGCCATTTCTTGTAAAAAATACTTATGCATGAACATATACCGACACTAGGATTTTTCAGATACTATTTTAAACCGTCGTAGAAAATTGGCGCCTACTGGTAAATTAAAATACAAAGACGAAAACATAACTATATTATATGACTTTAATAAAAAGTTGAGTTTATAAAAATATAATTGATTTTCGGAAAAAAATGAGGCTCGTCCTGGACTTGAACCAGTGACATCTCGCACCCAAAGCGAGAATCATTGCACTCGACCAACGAGCCTTGTACATAATAACCTGTCTAAAAGTTAAACATGACAACAGCTAATACATATAGTTTTGATGTTCATTGCGCAAGTTGTGAATAAAAATGTTTATTAACAACCAAACAAAATTTAACTCGAACTGTTTTCAATTTAAAGAAAATACTTGTAATTTTTTGACTGTGCTTAATCCACAACATTTTCTGATTAGCTCCGTTGTTTCTTCTATTCCGACAGCTGCCGGTTCGCTCAGCAGGTAAAGCGAACGCTTTATGAGCGTAAGTTTGGTGGTTCGAGTCCACCACGGCAGGTTTGTTTTTGCATAATTGCCGACTTCGGAGAGAACAAACGGAACAGCTTGTTCAAGATAGAGGTACCTTCCCTTCCTGTGTTATTTAACACAGGAAATCTGACCTACCCGAAATAACGTAGAGAGCGGAGATTCTGAATATAGTGTATACGCGACCCCTGAGGGGGCCGCGTAAAAAGCAGCGTTATACTGGAAACTCATAGATGCTTAGAACCTTTTTTTATCTAAACGAACTATGAACTGATGATCGATAAAGTAAATATACCTTTCAGCTTCGTATATACAGTACAGTAACAACCAACATTCACGTGATTCCAGAGTCAACTTATATAGTAACTATGTATTTTTACTCCATAATCAAGGAGTTCGAGTACAATACAGAGTTTAGGCAGACTGCCCACAATTTGGTACTCATTCCATCATCATAGACTGGTATTTTTACACATTATATATGTAGTGGGAAATCAGTAGTTACAGGCAACTTACTCCTCTCCTTAATTTGTGTTAGAGCATGACAAATTAACTTACAAAGTTTAATCATTAGGCCTGGTTCAAACTTGCCCTTGTCCTTGTCCACGTTGTTTTGTCCTTAAGCACTTCCAAGAAAACTGCTCAGGAAAATGTGACAATTTCTTGGCAGAATAATGTTGAAATCTAACATGGTTCGTATGCAAAAAAATTAGCCAATACCATGTGGTCAATTTTTCACAGCAGCTGATTAAGTTTTGTCCCTGTCCCTGTACTCTTAAGGACAAGTAAGAACCGGGCTCAATACATAACAAGTTAGATAATCTTCTTTGCGTAGCCGTGATGTTAACACATTATTGAGGACTACTATTTAATCCATTTAAACCCATTTTCGGTGAGGAACCTAAATCAGAATACCTACGTTTTCATATCATTCGCACATAATTTCATTATACAATATAGCCTGATTCGTTACAAACTTAGTTTACTTTAAACGTTTACCATGAAACACTTCATTTCCTATTTATGTGTCTACATAGCTCTGACAGAATGTTGACCATGCCTTATTGAATTAATTTACTTGGAATGGCTCGTGTTGTACATTTCGATCTGCCAGTTTTGAACCGGTACGTCTCTGTGTTTGTTTTGTAAGCTATATGTTGTCAACAGCTTTTATGTTGTTTCCATGTTTTTTTCAATATGAAATTTACAACCTAACCACTTTTAAGCCCGGTTCATACTCGTCCTATTTGTTGTCCCTGTTGCTTTGTCACTGAGCAATTTAAAAAACACGCTTGGTTGTATTTGGCAGTTTTTCGAATGAACAAATTTGGGTTGTAAAGTCTGACGCAAAAATGCTGGACTGTGGGACAGAAAAAAAGTAGCGATTTCATTACGAATAACAAGCAAGAAGAGTCCAGCTAGTAGTCACAAAAATGACGCCAACTGTTTTGTCTGAGGGTTCAGAAATTTTAGGTCAGAATTAGTAAACGCTTCGTGTGTCCGATATATTTGCCAAAATGATTTTGACGTATCCAGTATTTTATTTTCCTGTATCCTTTAATTTGAACGACATGTTTACGTTTGAATAATACCTGAAAATGTTCTGTTAATTCAAATATTTTATTCAAGTCTTTTCTTTAATTAATATTAGCTGCACTATATTAATTCGATTAATAGTATGAATACTGTTACTTTACTAACTTTTAAACTCAACATATGCAGGATTAACTCAAATTTGTAAAATTTTGCGATTACGTGTGGTTGATACGGGTTAGTCTTTCTACAAAGTTTCGTAAACATTAGTCAATCTTAAGTTGAGTTACTGAAGTTAACCTCGCTAATGTAATCCAATTAATATTACCAAGAGTACATAATAGCGTCTCACTCTATATAGAAGAAGAGAATAGAAGAAGAAACACTCTCCAGCCTGCCTGTATTCGAGCACAGGCAGATGCGCTGGTCGTTTTCAGGCTACATGTTGACATTCTATGCAACATGCGGGTGGCCAATATACAAAATCATGTAAATGGAAAACGTTTTGCCTAAAAGTATTTTATTCGTATTGACGTGATTAAATGGTATTTTTATCGGTAAATCAAAACCAACTGTGTTTTTATTTTTTATATTTGTGGCATACTAAAAGTTTGGCGCAATTTTTATTTGTGTTTTTATTTTTTATATTTGTGGCATACTAAAAGTTTGGCGCAATTTTTATTTATTGATTTAAACTTAGGCTTAATATCAACTTAAAAAGTTTTATTATGATTTGTTATATATCCACAATTTTGCAACCTTAACTAGTTGTAGTTGGCCTAAAGTCTGACCAGAAATTGTTGAACCTTGAGACAAATCAGGTGGCTTGATTTTTGTGACTACTCGCTGTACTCTTGATGCTTGCTATTGAAATACATAGCGTGTTGCATGTTATCTTAGGTCTAGGATTTTTTGTCACACTTTAGTTATGTTATTTGTCAAATTTAAATGAACGGAGTGATTTTTTAATCACGACTGTTTAATATATGAAAATTTAAGTTTAGTTCCCATATCGCACCACTACCCGTTTTCAGTCATTTTTTGAAACATTGGACAGTGCACAAATGGTAATTTAATTTTGCTTCCGTCATTAGGGTTTGTTTTTGAAAGGGCAAATTTCAGTATTTTGGCTGGTTTCAATTAGAAGGCTTTTGATTGCTTTAAAGAAATGTTTTTTTTTTGTTTCTAATATTCACTCTGTGGAATTGAACGTTGGCTAAACCTGAAAAGGAAAAAAAAAGATATTTTAGTGCTAGGTAGAAAACTACGGGTTTGCAGCTCATATTGTTTACAATGTTGTCCACAAGTTTGTATAGTATTGAAGCTTTAACTAGTTGAAAAGAACAAGTATATACTCTAAAAACAAAAAGTGGCAGTCAAAACTAATATTTGAAGGGCTCTATATATTCGTTTAACGTGGCAATCTAAGTGTAGCTAAAAATATAGAACACTCTTATCCAAAATTGGATTTATCGGATATTAAATTTAACTTTATTTCGTCAATAAAGTAATTGAGTTAAACGTAGTTTATTGAAACTTGGCGCACACCGAAGTACTGTATGTGAGCCATGTGGGGCGAAATTTCGGCCGGCTATTTTCATTTTGTGCTGCGCTATTTGCAAAATTGATCTAAATCTAAACCGTTAAATCCAATTTTGGATAAGGCCCTCAGTCACAAAACACATGTGATTTCATTAAGGAAAAGAACAAATTTAGCCATCAAGAGTTCAGCGAGTAGCTGCCAAATCACTTTTTGCGTTTTCTCAGTATTCAACATTTTTTGGTCAGACTTTAGTGAAATGGTGGCTAACGTTTTAAAATAATCTTAGTGCTCATTGCTCAGTTTTTGAAACCATGTTTTCTGAGCTACATAAACTTTCTGTTGACAATGTTTGAATTAATTCAACTCAAGTTCATCTTTTATTTGACATAAAAGCTCGTGGGTTTAATAAACTAACTTGCATTTTCCCCTAACTTTGTTGATTTTTATAAATCAATATTTGATTTTAACATCATTTCCATTTTCTGTGATATTTATACAAAAAACTTGTTAAAAAACTACTTAAATTATGTAAAAACACTGAAACTTAGTAAACCAACTAGTTTACATACATATGTCATACTCTTTTAAATGGAAGTTTTTTATCTTTTCTTGAGGGCAGTTCCTAAACTTAATTAAAGTAATCATAAGTATCAATCAACAATTGTTAGAATTGTTACAATACTTATGAAATATTTGGTCATTTCGGTCTAGTACCGGTTCACAAACCGTCCCGGTTCGCGAACTTTTTATTAACGGTCCAACATTTGTCAGGGGCCTGGTTCGCAAACATCGGGTGGCGGTTCGCAAACTCCAATTAGTCTAATCTAACAGGCACACAAAGACACAAACACACGAACATAAAACATCAGCGCGTATTGACACATATAGATTAGGACAAAGGAGTTATGTATAAATTATAAAAACATGATTAGAGTTTCAAATTTCAAGTATGGTTGCAATTTGAAATGGTTTTAAGTTCTCTGTTCACTGCGCAAACGAGTAACTTTTATGTTCTTCGACTTGAAAAGTCTCCACTACATATGTGTTTATGAGTTAATATGCAGGGGTAAGATTAATTTCATTGTATACTTTTGTGTGAGGTCTTCATTATTTAAAAATAATAAATACGTAAGCCTACCATGCTTAAGAAGTTTGCGACCACTACTCCCGGTTTGCGAATTGCCACTGTTTAATAATGATGTCCAAAGTTAGCGAACCGGGAAATTAAAGTTTGCGAACAGCTACCCAATCGAAAAATTTTACAACTAAACTATAAAATTTGTGTATCGTTATTTTTGCATTTAACATATGTACGTACTTATGAAACTTATTGATGATATTTTACTTTCAGCGCGACAATTTGTCGGCTAATCCATCTTAAAAAATCATTATACCTTGACGCAAAGATCGTTTTTTTGCATTTTTTAAGAAAATTCCAAAGTCAAAGGGTTTGACAAATTGACTGAGGTTTTAATTTCAGTTGTATGCAAACTGTTTGTGCTGCAAAATAGGTTGTTTCTGGCCACGACCAACTTAGCACATCTATGTGCTTAGGTTTGTTGAACATAAAAGCAAACCGTACAAAAAAGGTCAATTAAAGAAAAATTAATAGTAAAACTGATATTAATTTTTAGGTTGAGAAGTTGACAAACTAAGCAAGCTATGTAACTGAAATTTGCTAGTCGCTATAAACGTCACGGCCTAAGTCGGTACTTTTTTACGAATTCGACGCCATTATTCTCTAATCGCGGCGTTTTATTATTGCCCTCAAGGAGCTTGTTCATTCCCGCAGGGGCATTTTATCGCATACGGCAATGTTCGGAAATTGCCAAATCCTAGAACTTGGGTCATTTTTAATGAGGCTAACATTAGTAATAACTATCTTGTATCTGTGTCATCCGAACCGATACTGTAGTTTTATATCTGCTGAGTAAATATACGTCCGCTACAATTGGCGCAGTGTGCGAAAGAACCGTTATAATGTCCAAAATGTTCGACATTTTTGAACCTGATAAAGAGACTTGGTCAGCTTATTCTGAAAGACTGCAACTAATTTTCGTCGCCAACGACATTGCGGAACCAGAAAAGCAAACCGCAATATTATTGACTAAAGCTGGCCGGGACGTTTACGCTTTAGTAAAGCGATTGTGTTCTCCAACTTTGCCTTCGGAGAAAACTTTCGAACAGTTATGTGATTTATTGAAAGCACATTTTGAACCAAAGCGCAGTCTGATTGCTGAACGTTTCAAATTCAACAAAAGATTGCAAAAAGAAGGGGAATCTATCAGTGAATTTGTCGCTAGTCTACGCGAACTGGCCATATTTTGCGATTTTGGTGATAGTTTGGACGACATGATTCGGGACAGGTTCGTCTGCGGGCTTCTGGATCAGCAAATTCAGCAGCGTTTACTCGCAGAAGACGATGTTCCATTGCAACGAGCCGTCGATATCGCTCACAGTATTGAAACGGCCGAAACGGAATCGAAGAAATTTCAAGAAAATCGCTCTGAATCTAATGCAGACAACACTTTGGTTTATAAAGTGGAATCTAAACGAACTTGCTTTCGTTGTGCCAAAAGCGGTCATCTGGCACATGAGTGCCGCTACAAATATGAAACTTGCCGTAAGTGCAACAAAATTGGTCACCTCGCTATTGCTTGCAGGAGTGGCTATAGTGAACGGTGGGCATCACGGGACAGAATGCCAAACAAGAATAGGGTTCAAAAAACATCTGCTCGCTTTGTAGAAGAAAAGGATTATGCAAATGAAGCTTCGTCCGAAAGTGCCAATAGTGATGAACGTGGGTTGGTGTTCTATATCCGTACTGTATCTGAACCGACTAAAACGCCGTATACCGTTTCAATGTTTATAAATAACGTACCTGTTACACTTGAAGTTGATACTGGGGCGGGCGTGACAATTTTGACCGAATCGCTTTACAGAAAACTTTTTAGCCATATTCCATTAAATGAATCTAATGTCAAGCTCCACGGATATGGTGGCGAAAGAATACATACGCTGGGAAAATGCATGGTGAAAGTCAACCATAATGACGAATCTCAAACGTTACCGATTATTGTAGCGCGTGTCAAAGGACCATGTTTGTTGGGACGAAATTGGATGGATAAAATTAAATTAAATTGGCGAGCTATTTTCGGACACAAAACTGTAAACCAGGTTATTGTATCAAAACCGGTTTCGGAAAAACAGATGTGTCCAGAAGTTCAAAAATTAGTTAATGAATTTTCGGATTTATTTGAGAAAAGTTTAGGCACCTTAACTGGACCTCCGGCCTCAATACAGTTGAAACCTAACGCGGTTCCAAAATTTTACAAACCGCGAGTTGTGCCTTATTCTTTGCGCCCCAAAGTTGATAACGAACTGGACCGACTAACTACCGAAGGTATCATTGAGCCGGTTGAATTTTCTGAATGGGGATCTCCAGTAGTTCCAATTGTAAAACCAAATGGATCTATTCGGCTTTGTGGTGACTATAAAGTTACTCTTAACTCTGAAATAATTGTCGATCGGTATCCATTACCTCGAATCGAAGACTTAGTAAATAAACTATCTGGTGGTACAAGTTTCACAAAACTAGATATGTCACAAGCATATTTGCAAATGCCATTGGATGAACAAAGTCAATTGTTAACTTGCATCAGTACCCAAAAGGGCTTATTCAAAGTCAAGCGTCTACCTTTCGGAGTAGCATCTGCACCTGGAATTTTTCAGCGCCGAATCTCCAGCATGGTGGGTCACCTTGACAATGTCACGGTGCTTTTGGACGATATTGCGGTGAGTGGTAAAACCAACGCAGATCATCTGACAACATTGCGTAAAGTGTTTGAAATTTTACGCGACAACAATGCCAAGCTAAATGTTGAAAAATGTGTCTTTATGGCTGACAGCATTGAGTATCTGGGGCATTTGTTGACAAAAAAAGGGATACAAGGTTCGCCAAAAAAGACTGAGTGTATCCGGAACATGAAAGATCCAGAAAATGTCACAGAATTGCGTTCTTTGCTCGGAATCATTAATTACTACGGAAAATTTTTACCCAATCTATCCCAGAAAGCAGCCCCACTAAATCGTTTACTTAAGAAAGAAGTGCCGTTTTTATTCAACAAAGACTGCAAAGAGGCACTGGAAGGACTGAAGACAGAGTTAGGAAGCCTTGCTGTCTTATGCAAATTTGACCCAAGTTTGCCTATTGTAGTAAGCTGCGATGCGTCACCAGATGGCCTTGGAGCGACCATCGCGCATCGTTTTCCAGATGGCAAAGAAAGGCCTATCGCCTATGCTTCACGCTCCTTAAATCCAGCTGAGCGTAACTATGCTCAGATTGAGAAAGAGGCATTGGCAATTATATTCGCTGTAAAAAAATTCCATACCTATCTCTATGGACACCCTTTTATTATTTACAGCGATCACAAACCTTTAATACCATTACTCGGGCTCAACAAAGCGATTCCTTCGATTGCACATGCTCGAATGCAAAGATGGTCAGTATTTCTCACGGCTTTTGATTACAAACTAGAATACAAAGCTGGTCGAGAGAATGGTAATGCTGATGCCTTGTCGAGGAAGCCTATAGTTCAAGCTCCTGACAGTGAACTCGCAGAACTTGCCGAGGAGAAAGTGTTTTTCCTAGGATTTGATGGCACTGATTGTCCTGTAATACTGAAAGAGTTGCAGCATGCCACAGATTTAGACGTTATGCTTAAAGATGTTTCAAAGTTTATTCGACTGGGCTGGCCGCGGAAACTTGCTTCAAAATACAGGTCTCTAAAACCTTATTTTGATATCAGGAATGAATTATCCCTGAAGTCAGGCTGTGTGTACTGGGGGCTACGCGCAGTCATTCCAAACAGCTTGCGCGCAAAAGTTTTGAAAATACTGCATGAAAGTCATTTAGGAAAAAGTAAAATGCAAGCAATTGCAACTGAAAACTTTTGGTGGCCTGGTATAACAGTACAGGTCCAAAACACAGTGCGTAACTGTCGTGATTGTGCCTTGGTGGCACCTGCGCCACCAAAAGTACAACACTCAAAATGGCCCCAGGCTAAACCTTGGGAGCGAATTCATGCGGATTTTGCACAATGGAACAGGCACACATATTTAGTTGTAGTCGATGCGGGTAGCAAGTGGCCGGAAATTATTCCAATAAGCTCCACTTCTGTTGTTCCAGTAATTACAGCATTCGGACAAATTTTCGCGCGTTTTGGATGCCCTCACGTTCTTGTTTCGGACAATGGCCCCCCATTTACTTCCAAAGAATTTGAACGGTTTTGCAGACTAAACGGTATTAAACACATGAAAACGGCTCCATACCACCCAGAATCTAATGGAGAAGCCGAAAGAATGGTCAGAACCTTCAAAACCGCACTGAAAAAGTCTGGGTCAAGTATTCAAGCTAGTGAAAGTGACCGACACTTATTGCAATTCTTGTTGTCGTACCGTCTATCCCCTCATGTTTCTACGGGGAAGGCTCCTTATCAGCTCCTGTTGTCCCTCACCCCAAAAAGTCGGCTAAGCATTTTAAATGAAGTGAGCACTGTTAAATCACAAACACCAAAGTTCAGTGATATGGAATTTGTCTGGGCCAGAAACCTTTCTAAACTCAACTCAAAGTCACACCCCTGGCTTGCTGGAATCATTTGCCGTCAAATAGGCACAAAAATGTTTGAAATCGACACACCAAAAGGGAAGATCCGGCGTCATGTAGACCAAATCCGCCGGAGATACATGTCCACGCTAGAGCCACAACCGCCAAGGCCAAGCAAAAAGGCGTGGTATCATTTATTTGACGTGCCGGAGGTTGCTCCAACACCAATTACTCCGGCGCCGGAAAACTTGGCTGTTCAAAATCAACTTCCTGCGACGTCGGAACGAAGATATCCCGAAAGAATTCGTCGGCGTCCGCGAACATTCGTTGCTAATTCGGATCACGGCTTTATCCAGCGATAGCCAAATTCCGTACAACTATTCTACTTGAACTTGTTTAAAAACTAGATGGGAGGACTAATGAGGCTAACATTAGTAATAACTATCTTGTATCTGTGTCATCCGAACCGATACTGTAGTTTTGTATCTGCTGAGTAAATATACGTCCGCTACAATTTTGTTTAGAGCCGCAAGCTGAGAAGGTATGATTGACTAACTTGCCTGCATTTAAAAAAATTAAAAATCCAAATTTGCAATAACCTTTTTATCCAAAACCAAATCGATTTTTAAATGTTTAAATCGCAAAAGTTCACGTTTCAAGTTTCAACAGGTGACAGACAGGTTGTGCCTAGAAAATCCGAATAGGCGACGTTAAAAAATTTTCCTACTTCAAACTTGTGAAGTCAAACTGCGCTATGAATTTTTGAAATTATCAGTTAGAGGTACTTTTTTGCCATATTTGGGTGGATTCACAAAGCACGTTTGACTTGAACTTGGTCTAAGCCGAACCCGTGACTGTATATATAGAATGATAGAAATCGTATCGTGATGTAATGTTTTATTACATATTTCGTTCGAAAACAGCGTTTTAGACCGAGTTAAAAGTTGAACACCTTTTGTGAATTCCAGCCTTAGAGTTAGAACGATAAGAATATAGCGCACTTTGTTATTAATATTATATGTATATGAGGTTGGTTGCTTCAATGTGGGTCTTGCACGAATAGTACTGCTTTGAACCATTAGAAAAAAGATCTTGTATCTTGTTTTCGTTTTTTTCATTATCTCAAATTTCTTTAATCTTATAGTTGCAAAATTCTAACACTGAGGGCTCGCATTACAAAAAATTCACTACGGTCCTTTTAGAACCTTTTCAATAATTTTTTTGAATAGCAAATGCAATTTTCCTTTCAGGGTCAAATCAGATGAGTTGTCGTTTATTGCGTTGAAAATGTCCTGCATAAAAATAGCCAATTTAGGTGTTTTAATTATTAACCTGCGAGTTTTTTAACAAACAACGAACCCCGTTAAAGTAATTCTCTCAACACCTTATTAACTGAAAGATGCCATTACATTAACGAGAAAAAGAAATTCTCTGCAGTCTCGTTAAAAAAACCACGTATGAAGATTTATGGAGCTCTCACGTTAGGGTTGAAGTTTAATTCAACCGAACCAGGCTTATTTTATACTTTCAATTATCAAGCTATATTTTCTACTAAACTTAGACATTAATATGCCTCACAGTGCTTCTAATGTGGTTGAAAAGGTTTGGCTTTGCAGGTTTGATTGTTTTTTTAATGAAAAGCAACATTAATGCATAATTATTTCTCTTGTATCTTTATTTACACAAAAACTTTGCAACTATTTCACATTAATTGAATGTGTTATTCGAGGTATACATACACATTTTCATGTACCTGTGCTTAACTTTTTTTTAAATTTTTGATTATATAGTTGAAAAAGTTTGAACCGGCGATTTCTACTAAGTCATAAGCCTAATGTGTAAGGAATGTAAGGCTAACACAAAGTGTAACAAATACTTCCGCAACTAAAATTATAATAATTGCTGCAAATCTTGCAGCTGACAAAACCATTGCACCGAAAGTTAATGAAGATCTAAATTATTCGACAAAAGGTGTAATTATTATTTAATTTAAAAAATTCTGCCCGCTCAATGAGGTGAAACAGTTTCGTGTTTTCTGTACACTTGGGGTTCTTCTGAGGCAGTTTTTTTGATTAAAATTTGTCTTGCTAACAACTCATGGCATTATCTATGAAGCTAGACCGATGAATTATTTGACGTATCCAGTTTATTTCTTAAACCTTGAACTGTAAAGCTTGAACTTAAACCTTAAACCTTAAACCTTAGACTTTTAAATGTTGAGCAGAAGAGTGTGCCCCAATTTTGAAAGAAAGTTGAAATTGGAGGCGCTGGGAATCGAACCGGGGTCGCTTGCATCGACGACAAGAGTGCTAGCCACTATACCACAGCCACAAAGTCTCATATGTCATATTTCATTTACAGCAGAAAAAAAGTTACGCAGCAAATGCTAATTTAGGGGGGTAGTGTCGCGAAAGCAGTTTTGCTCATAGGTTGCAAAAAGAGATCTTTTTGCTTTGAACTTGTACGTTCACTGAGAAACTAGTCCAATGCTATACTGTGTTAAATAAGTACTGCCAGACACTAGACTACCATTAACTACCAATATCTTGAACCAATCAATGATTGTAAGCCAGACATCACACAATAAGGACATGAAAATTCAAAAAATTAAGCCAGATATCAGATTGGCCAGCTTGTGAAGTACACATAACGTCTCGACGCACAGTTTTTTGCCACAAATAAGAAAAAAGAAAATTGAAGGTTCGTTTTTCTTTTGATTTTAAAATAAGCGTCTAAATTTTTCACAATTTATCATTATTGCTGGGAGTACTTCACTGTTTACGCACAGTTTCACAGTTCAAACAGGTATTACGCCGCAACCACTCAAGCAATTTGCACTAAATTTTGTGTGCACAAACTAAAACATATGTCCTTTTAGTATATGTAAACAGACTAAAGTAATAAGTTGATAATTGTGACGAAAAAATCGAATGTGAATAGGTTTTTAAAACGTAATTTTTCCGACTTTGAGACCTCACTGCAAACAGTATGCTGCATCAACTTTGATAAAACTTGGCGAAAATACTTGCCTCAACATATATTTTCAAAATATAGAAAGAACAAAGTCTTATTTTGTTATAAAAATGTTTTACAGTTACGCAAAATCGACTGCTTTCGCGACACTACCCCCTTAATAGAGGTTGTATACTCCTTTACAAATGATACTTTTGATTTTACTCCACAGTCCGTAATATGTAGGCCACCGTTTATGCGCAACCACTTAGTATGCACTCATGTTACAAATCACATGCAACTGTATTAATATTTTATGAAACTAATCAATTTAGAATGAAAAACTTTTCGGTTTCAAAAACATTTTTAATAGGCAATCGCTGTTAAATTTAGCTGTTAGCACGGTAGCATCCTAAATGATACCCATGTAAGTTTTTGGCCGTGTTTAGCGAAACTATGTTGAAGCGACTGTTGCTAAAATTCTGTTTTGTACTCGTATTTCAAAAAGAATTTTTATGATTTTCAATTGATTGTTGATATTAATCTATATTTGTTAATGATGATCGATGTACTTGAAATCCTTGCGGCTCCTATCAGGTTAATTTGTTTTTATTATTTATATTATATAGATTCTATACGTAATGTATGTATGTATCATAATCAATGATTTAAATGTAATTGGGTATTATTTTTTACAGTCTAAATTCAATTAAAATGTGTATCGACCTGTGCATTTATATGTAAACAACTGAGAAATTGTACTGCTAGTAAAAAAGTCACAAAAACAACGGTTGACCTTTTCTTATCTGCAAGTAATTTCGTTTTGATGATTATTTAGAAAATAATAATGATATTTTTGATATTTGTCAAGATCAGTTTAAAGTTTAAAAAGTTGCAATCCGTTATTTTAAAACCAGATATCTAGTTCTAAATTTAGTGCGTCAGTACATCTCAGTTTAGTTCAGATACCCTAAGCTCCCAAAGTGTTAAAAACTGTCCTAAAAACTTAATCAGTGAAGGTATGCTTTCTAGAGTTGCGACTTTTCTCTAAACTACGTTGTTCTAGAAATGGCATGAAATAAGTTTATTTGACAGTATATAAGCTACGCATTGTATAGTATTTGTACTTATGATAACGTCTCTAATTTAATCTTGGTCCTGGTATAAAAGTTAGTTTTTGAAAAACTGACGTCCTAAGATGAAGTTTTGAAGTATTGTTTTGACACTAGTCAAATACAGGCTCACTGTAAGAGGTCAACAGGTAGATTTGTGGCTCAGACCTTTGTCTTGCAATTTCCAAGATGGGCTTCAATGCATACTCTGAGTTTATGCTTGTCCGTAAGGATGTTCGTTTGTGACTAAGCAATTTTTGAAAGTATTGCGAAACAATTTTAATATTTATGTTTGTAACATTTTCTAGAGTGAAAACAAGACTAAAAACTCTAAGGTCTCGGTTCGCAATTTTGAATTCCCGCCCATTTAGAATTATTAATAGCCGGCTCAATTACTTTGTTATACTCTGTTAAAAAACGAGTTATATATTTTATTAAACTGTCGGATTACACTAAAAATGGTTAATGTATTGCTATATAGTCTTGTTTTATATTGTTTGATTGTCTTTTATTTTGTTTATAATATATTCTACTGTATGAATTCGGTATGAGTTCTTAATTTGTATACACTCAAAAAAGGGGGCAGCTTAACTATAAAAAAACTTATAAGCCATAAATTTTGAAATTCTAAAGGAACAATTCTGAATTCCCTAAAGATCTTTTTACTGATTGAAGGATTTTAAAAGTCCATTTTTGTTAAACACGTTATAAGTCAGTTCAAAAAGTTGAGATTAATGTAGGAGCTGCTTCAGTTTATGGCTTGGACGTTTTAGTAGAATAAGTACATTCATTGTTATGGTTATACAATTTCAGTAGATGCTTTTTTTAAAAAGCTAGGTTCATACTTCAGCCAAATTAAGCAAGACATAATAAAAAGAAAACTAAAAAATGTTGTTAAAGAAGACAAGAATTGCAGATTTCTTATTTCTAATTGCTTTGTACTTACATAGCTAGCCAGTGACATAGGATTATCCATAAGTGAGCAAGCTTTGTGATTTGCATGTTTGAAATTTCGCACGCTAGTGAACTTTTAAGCCTTATCAAGAGTACATAATAGGAAGAGTATGACACTCTTCCTATTATGCCTACGGGCGTGCGTCCAATGCGCAGCGCGAAATAGCCCATTTATGTACGGTTTTGAGGGGGGGGGGTACCCCCCCTCAACTGAAGACCCCGTACTCAAGTGAGGGGGGGTACCCCCCCCTCAACTCAGTACCCCGTCGTCAGTTGTGGGGGGGGGGGGGTACCCCCCCCTCATTTCAAGACACTGACAAGGACTTTTGTTGATGTGCTGAACTGAGGGGGGGGTACCCCCCCTCAACTGAAGACGGGGTACTGAACTGAGGTGGGGGGGGGGGGGGGGGTAGCGCAAAGACTTTGTCAGTGTCTTGAAATGAGGGGGGGGGTACCCCCCCTCAACTGAAGACGGGGTGCTGAGTTGAGGGGGGGGGGGGGGCCCCCCCCCGCAGGTGAGCACGGGGTATCGAACTGAGTAGGGGGTACCCCCCCCCCTCAGTTGAGTACGGGGTCTTCAGTTGAGGGGGGGGGGGGTACCCCCCCCTCAAAACCGTACATAAAAGGCCTATTTCGTGCTGCGCATTGGACGCGCGCTGCTAGGCATAATAGGAAGAGTGTCATACTCTTCCTATTATGTACTCTTGGCCTTATGTATAGCAGTAGCTGCAGAGTAAAAATAAAAGGTTGTGCTGTGCTACTGTTCATTTTTTTTGCTCCTACTTAATGGTTGTAGCAATAGTTATTGTTTTTTGCACTGGCTTACAGAAAATACTTTCCGGACACATACGGGTATGTCCTCAGCCATAACTGTTCCTCACTCATTGATTTTGCATTCATTTCATTTTTGTTTTAGGTCAGGCAGCGAGAGCATGCAAAATAACATGCCTCCACGGCAGTCCAGTCCCGCCTTGTTCGAATCCGGTCCTGAAGTTCACAATAAAGTGCACGAAGACGAAGAAATCTCACCAGATCCGCTGAAATCTCACCTGTTGGGCGTTCCTTACCTAAATCAGCTCAAACGACACAGTATTACTGCTTATCTGGTTAGTTGGCTTGATTACAGTTAGCGACTAAAGTTGCTCGGTACAGACTCCGAAGTCAAACCAGAGTCAAACTTGCTTGGTTCTGGAGTCTCTATATAATATCTTTATACTCATGCTCCAACGACTTTAAATAAAGTTTAATAATAATAACTCTTTGACTGCAGAATCATGCAACTCCTACTCTGCTTTGACTCTGGAGCTTGTAAGCAAGTAATTTCGTTCGGACCGGTGCCTTGTTTCAATAACTGAATCATTTTTTGCTGTGTTTGTTTTTGGCTACAAACAAGAGTCGAATCATTGAAAATGTATACGCATTAAATACCAATAAGATCGCCTTGAATTTTTATGTTTTTCTGTAGCAATTTACAGTGAGTTTATTGATTCTGATTGGTGTATTCATAGCCATAACAGTTGGGAAATTTTGGTGGGAGACTCCAAATAATGTAGATGATGGCGAATTTCATAGATTTTCACGTTCTGGCTTTCAATAAGCACTGATTTAAAAGATTGTAATCACTACATCTGTATCTGGCTTGCACGTATCAGTTACTAAAACAAGGGAGTGTGAAATAGTTTTAATTAATACTCTTTTTTTAGTAAATTAAAATCCTAAAATGTCACAAAAACACTGTACAAAAACTATAAACATGCTACTAAGTTTACTTTTTACATTTTTCGCGTTGAAGGTAGTTCAAAATGTAAATAAAAAATGGTGTAGGTCATATGTGCTACAGATTTAGCATCATATGTGTAGCTATGTTGTAGATTCTTGTATAATGTAGATAAGCTGCTGTACGTAAGTTGTAGCTTATTCATGTTGTAGATCAAATATATGGAATACGCCTTAACTTAGACGTCTAGGAGCGCTGTAAAACTTGAAACCAAATTATAAGAGCGCTAACTTATGAAGAACGCGAACTTTTTTCTTAAATCGGTTATGGTGCCAACAAGCGAAATATACATTACTGTGCGTAGAAAAGTCCCCTGTTTGACGGTGTACGATGAGCATGAACTTTCGCAAAAAAACCATAGTCGGCCAAAAAGTGACAAACTTTTTTAGTGAAATTTAATTTTTCAATCTGTTAGGGTGAAAATTAGTTCTGACAACTGTAAACATAAAAAATTAAGACAACTCTTGACACTAAAAATGTTTCTCAGTTATGTACTTTAAGGCCATGCTTGACCACTTTGCGCGAAGAATGAAGCGTGTCGTACGGGTACGCCGAATTTCAGCTACATACAATGGTCTCAAGTTTGCCGTAATATGTATGTACTTATGTCATGGTACGTACGTAAATTCATCTAATATATTCCGTTATATGCCTTCAAGCCCTATTTTTTGGCAAATGTGACATTCAGAAATTTGCCTTAATCATGAAATTCTGCTTAGCTTCTAACCATCTTTGTGATCTAGTTTAGATTATAATCGGATGATTTCGAGAGCAAAGTTTTCTCATTAAAAATGTCTGACTTTCATTACGTCTCTAAAGTTAAGCCACACAAAGTCTAACATATTTGGTGTTATTATAACCGCTAGAAATGGCTTCGCTATTTCTAATGTTAGACCGTCATATCAGCTGATAAAGGAAGTCAGAGTTTTTTATCAAATGAGAATTGAGGTAACTAAAGGCATCATACTGTAGGTAAAACTAGGTAGGGTAAAGTAATTCCTGGACGTAACGTCATGCAATTCAAGCGGTGTTGTACGGTGCTCATCTCCGTTTCTTAGCCTCAGTTTATCACCTCACAAGTGACTACATCCATGAAAACGGGCCAGCCCTTCACAAACACCTGTTACCCTCCCCCCCCCCAATCAGCATGTTACATCATACACGTTTATTGGACTGCTGGGTTGGCTATCTTGCCCATAAACGTGGTGGGTGTGATTATAACTGCCAACAAGGCAACTCAAACTGTATAGCGTTCCAAAACGGATAGACATTGTAACATATTTCAGTATGCAGGGCTTTATACAGAATGCTAAAAAGCTGATCAGTTTATACTTATTTAATGAATAACACTGTTAGAGACAGTAAGTAGTAAATAGCATGATAAAATAATGTTTGTGTCGCGTACTTGAACTAGGTTCTGAACATATGAAGAATTCGTTGGGCACATTTATTGTCTGGTTTACAGTAAAGATATATAATCGGTTAAGTTCATATGTATAAAGTTTAAGTTTCATATGTATAAAGCAAAATTCTTAGATTATTAAGTTTAATAATTACGAAGCCGTTCGTATTAGGGACCGTATTTAGTCTCTATAGATATTTGAACCATAAAACGGACTGTATTCATTACTAAGTTTTTTGTGCTGAGCGCTGAGTTAAAAATAGCAGATTGTTTCTGAAAATGTTTGCATGTTACTAATAAAAACATTTTTTCATGCAAAGTAGTGGTAACAATTTGGTCCCACAAAATAATTAGCTTTTAATTCATCACGCAAGAGGGCGTGTATAATAACAGAAAATTACAGGAACTAAAACGCCTAAATAAATTGCCTAAATAGACGAGTTTCGAATAACAATTAATTGATTCAGATAGCTGTAGTTAGCTTCCTGTTGGTATTAATAAACAAAATAGCTGGTTTAGGTTAAATTTGACTGAAACTAATAGTGTAGGTTACTATTTTTTTGCCCAAAACTTTTATGTTTTGATTTTCAGTTTGAAATTTAACATAAAAACAGGACTTGACATGGCCTAAAATAAAGGTCGATTCATAGTTACAGTCCGTTCAGCTGGCAAAATTAGGAAAAAAATCACGCCACCACATGAGGACTGTTGCTCAACTTCACAAGTCAGTCTTACAGTTGTAACCATTGTAAGTGCGAAATCAGGTGATTCGTAGTGAATTTATACGCTGAATTCGTAACAAATCACCTAATCACCCAAAAACCTGTAGCGAATCAGGCGATAATTCGTAATGAAATTATGTGCAAATCATATGAAAACGTACGTAAAACCATGGTTTTTAAAACCCCGCGTGGTGAAAAATCCACGCTTAAAGTTGAGCAACAGACCGCTGATGTTATATAGACCATTAGTGGCGTGATATTTCGTAATAGTGTACAAGTATGGGTTATAGCACTGGTTGGCGTGCTATAAGTAATTGATACGCATGTTTCTGTGAAACTCCGAGTGCAGGAGCACGAGTGCGCGAAGCGCACGAGTGCACCTGCACGAGGGTTTCACACATGCGTATCAATTGCTTTTAGCACAACAAACAGTGCTATTAGTATCTTGTTATTTGGTTTTAAATACGTATGCAACATTTTTAGTGATTTTCGAAAAAAATTCAATACTGGCGGGGATCGAACCCACAATACTCTGATTTGCAGTTAGACACTTTATCCATTAGGATACAGTCTTGCTGCAGATAACCTGGTCACTTTGGCAGTTGTCACATGCGTACTGAAATGTACGTAGTACGTACGTAGCTACAGCAATACATACAGAGCACAGACAGTGCAGAATGAAGTCCACTACGCTGCGTATACGAGAAATATTATGTAAATTGATGTCATTGTTAAGTGGCCTAGTGGTTAAGATGGTGGATTCCGCGCATTTGATGGCGGTGGTTCGATTCACCTTGTCTTTACTTTTCTTTCGATTTCTGCAGCGTGCGGTATAAGTAAGACGGCGCTGTAGAGTGCAGTATAAGTAGGTTGCACGCTACAGCGTGCAGTATAAGTAGGTTGCACGCTACAGCGTGCCGCTATAACCAGGTTATAGCACACTACAAATACACTAAACCAAATTACAAAATCAGATTGTGGTGTAATTGTTTCGCAATTTTACAGGATGAACCGACATACGGATTTTAGTATGAATCAACCCTGAGCAGATTTCTGAATATCGACAAGTAAAACTAAAAGTTTCAAAAATGTGATTCGGACGACAAATTTTCAGTAACCATAGAAAAGTGTTGAATGAAAATAGTACATTAAGAATAAGCAGCTAGAAATAAATTGCACTGTGCATAGAAGATATACAATCTTCACACGAGGCTTCACTATTCAGTCCTACAATTATTCCGAGAGAAATTTTTTCTGTCTGATTTTCTTTGCTTTAACAAACCAAATGCATATTTTAGTTTCTGACATTGGATTTGACTAGCATTGTAACCGCAGCGTTACTTTTGTTACAAACTATACATGTGGTGCAAACTTTTTGAATACGGTTAGGTATCTACATAGATCTACATTTTTTAAACGCTATATTAAAACTGTGGTAGTTACCGCAAGAGAGCCATTATAATTTGTTATCTAAACTACTTTTTTTACAAGAAAACATTACTAGTTTTTTCCAAAAAAGCCATTTTTAAAGTCTAGATAGTTTCATTTTTAATGTTTCTTGTGAAAGTTGCCTTCGATTCACTTAATTTTATCTCAAATACGCAACATGCTCTTTCATTTTGATTTGTGAGACTAATATTTTCTAATATCGGCAGAAAATAGGTTGAACCGATAAAATAAACGTAAATAACGGTTCTATGCCGTCGACAATTAAAAAACTTATATCGTCGTTTTTTGTTTTTTTATGAGGTAGCCTTATGTCGCCGTTTTTTTGTGTTTCTAATCGCTGTGTAGTGCTTACGAAATATTTGAAATTAGCAAAACGTATCACCCAAACTTCTCAAATTTTAATTAATAGCGAATGTTGCCTTTTATATGATTAAAAATATAAACAATCACTGGTCTTGTGCGTAGGTTATTTTCAATTACAAAGACTACAACAAGGTTTCTAGGACTGTAGAGCTTTACCCTTTGTACCTTAACTCCGTATCTTATTTCAAGCTGCAAGGTTGCTACTAAAGCTCTGCAGGTTTGCGAACGCTAAAGCACTGTTACCGCAAGGAATTATAACGGCACAATAACATGAGACATTTAAATAAAAAAATTTCAAAGGGAATCATGGCAAACACTCATAATATTTAGTCACTGCCACATGAGGCATCATTTTTCACACTCGTAACCAATGAGATTCAAGTGTGCATGCTGATTGGCTAGTTTTCACAATCTGCTCTTTGTGAGGAAAAGCATTTTGGAGCAGTCCCTGCAGAATTGCACTACACTACCTGGTCAAAATTCACTTCTTTCTATTTCATATTTTAACCTTAACACTTACCACTAGATAAAAAATCTGGATCACTAACAGCACTGTTTTTTTTTAAATTTTCGTTCCCGAATTTCGGATCTTATGTCACGTCTTTATTCCATGTTGTCATGAGAATATTTTTAACTGTCAAATCTATTATACATTTGAATGCGAGTAGAAGGAACTTCTTTACCTTCATATCATATGTACCCCAGCATTAATAAATAGAGTACGCTTTATCGTGCTAAAAAAACATTCCTTGTACTCTAGAAAATTATATTAAACAACAATAATTGGCCAGCTTTAGTTAACGAAAAGTAGTTTTTTGCGCAGCATTAACATATTATGTTAAAAGCTGGAGTAAAATCACACACGGTGTCCTGGGCGTAGGCAGTTTTAAGCAATTATTTTAACCCCGATTCGCGCTAGGTAAATAAGACGGTAAATTTATTTAAGGTTTTCATTTATTTTCATTTGAAATTTAATTTAAGACGGTAGTTTTATTTTCTTGAAATAGTTTGGAATCTTAAAATACTGTGTGTTAACGTTGTCCGGACGTCTGCTCGTGTGTTTCTACGCATTTCTCTTTAGTTCATTAACACCAAAAGGAATGAACCTAAATTTATTTAAAACTAAAACCAAGTTCCAACTTTCCTTAAACTAAATTGTCGACATTTCTGGTATCAAATCAGTGTAGTGGCCCGCATCCGCAACCTCTAGAATTACTGCGCTGCACTTTCAACCTATTTGACCAATAAATTTTCATGTTGACTTTCGCTACATGTCATTTCACATTAAAGAAATTAAACCTTTTTTGTCTCAGCCTTTTTATAAGCTAAAAGTTACACAACTCGAACTTTTTTCCTACTTGAAAAATCAGTTGTTCTTGCAGAAGTAGAACTAATCTTCTGAACTTATAGCCTTTTTGCGCTTTTTATCATGTGACGCCTTTTTTGCTTTATTGAAACATTTGCTAAAACAAAAAAGTCAAATCTCCTTTACCCTAGGCGAAAGTTTTTTAGTTCGACCAAGTTTTTTTTGTGTTCATATCATTAATGCTTCCTTGTTTTAAACCGGTCCATGGGTATACATACATATCGATTGTCCTGGGGCTGCACTTTGTATTTTTCCTGTTGTGCCACAGCACAACAGGTCTTTAATTTTGATTCTGGACAATAACACTGAGCTTGTGTTAATCTTTTGTCAGTTGGTTTATGTAACCTGTGCTTCAGTCCAACAGCGCGCGTGTCACATTAGTTTTGCACTGTTTCCTACATTAGTTCGGATGAATTCAGTGTTAAATTACAAGGGATAGTGAAAACACATCTACTTTGTATGCAATACCATTTGAAATTATGGAACGCAAAAAATGGTGATACCAGGGACGGTATCGAAGCCACTGTCATCAAATTTGAACTCGAACGCGCTACAGTCTAAGCCAACCAGCTCGAAAATGTATTAAAGTTGAAGTAAGTGTATTGTTATCAATATAACATCATCATAAATTTTATTGTAACAGTTTGAAGATTTGTGTGATCAATTATTATTATTACTGAGCAGATATTGTGAAATTAAACGCAAGTAGAATTTAAGAAATATTTTATACAAGAAAATAGAAGTTTCCCTATGTTAACCTTAACACTGGACGAAAACATCAAACTGAGCACCAAATTTTCTGCAGCTAGACTGTTGTTAATGATTTTTATCTATCGTTCATCGTAGCCGAATTAGCTCGGTTGAGAGAGCGTTAGACTAAAGATCTAAATGTCCTTGGTTCGATCCCGAATTTCGGTCGCCTTTTTTTGAATCGAAATTGCTGTTTTTAATCAATTATTTTGCCAATTATTGAAGCTTTCTCTAGTTAACGTAATTCATTTATTTTTTTATAGATTTCAATTATTAGATATGTATGTGTGTTTAACATTATACTACGGAACTATATTTTCGAACAAAGATGCTCCTTATATATCTTTTTCTTCCTCAACAGACGCACTCTGATTGCGTTCATAACGAACTTCTGTATCCCTGGTAATCAGTATAAGGCGACAAAAGCCATTTTAGGCACCAGCCCCAGGAAGGCTACCGTATAACGAGATACTGCTGCACAACAGGTTTTAACTGACCTCTGGTCAGTTTACTTGAAAAAATGCTTGACGCTTACTGAAGCTTTTGCCGCAGATTGGGCTTGTTTAATTCATACTTTCGAGCTATATCCGTTTACCCGTATGCCCAATAGTTTAGACAGAGTTGGACTACATGTAATTTTAACGCTGACAGACATTACGGAAAAAGTAAAGTTGTGAAATGTGAAATAGGTAGAATAGAATTGAATATAATATAATATAATATAATAGAATAGAATAGAATAGAATAGAATAGAATAGAATAGAATAGAATAGAATAGAATAGAATAGAATAGAATAGAATAGAATAGAATAGAATAGAATAGAATAGAATAGAATAGAATAGAATAGAATAGAATAGAATAGAATAGAATAGAATAGAATAGAATAGAATAGAATAGAATAGAATAGAATAGAATAGAATAGAATAGAATAGAATAGAATAGAATAGAATAGAATAGAATAGAATTGAATAGAATAGAATAGAATAGAATAGAATAGAATAGAATAGAATAGAATAGAATAGAATAGAATAGAATAGAATAGAATAGAATAGAATAGAATAGAATAGAATAGAATAGAATAGAATAGAATAGAATAGAATAGAATAGAATAGAATAGAATAGAATAGAATAGAATAGAATAGAATAGAATAGAATAGAATAGAATAGAATAGAATAGAATGGCATAGTTACAGAATAGTATGTTACAGAATAAAAGATAAAATTATCAAATAGTTTCAGACGAATATACGGCTCAAGGGCACTTAAGGGGGTAATGTCGTTTTCGTGGTTTTTGACATTTCAGTGTAATTTTTGCGCCCACAGAACTCAAGCTAAAAACGGACTACGGCTTCGAAACTTTAACCACATTATCATTAGGAAATTATCCCCATTTTTTTCCTTTTCTAAAAATAGTTTGTAGAGTCGGTGTTATGGGCTTTGGAAAATTTTAGAGAAAAGTCAAATGACGTGATTTTTGCACAAAAATGTCATTTTCTCAACGTAGAATTGACTTATCAACTATATCAAAAAAACGGGTGGGGATATTATGTTAGTGCATAACTGCAAAAAGTTTAGTAGTTGTTGGCTGATCTTGAGTTTCATAACTGTGGCGCAAAAATTAGTCAAAAAAACCGCTGATGGGGTGTATTCAAATGATTGCAGCAGTAAAATTGCAAATGATAATCTGCTTTTAAATATAGGTTTTTTAAAGCTAGAAGGTGTAAAAAAATGTAAAAAAGACCGCTCTAGTTTTTGTTGAGGTTAAGTGCAGTTATGGTAGTTTAAAAAAACACCTAAAAACGCAATTACCCCTTTAATTAAGCTGTTTTAAGTTTGCCGTTTTGAACATAATTTCAAACAGTTTTGTCCGACCAAATTACAGTCTCTAGTCATACAAAAAGTAATACTTTCTATAATCCTGCTGTACAGTTTAATTTAATTAGTTATTCATTAGTACTTAATCACTAATTACTGGTCGGGGCTACTGCAGAAATAATTTTACGTCCATTAATCATTAGTAACAAAATTTGGTTAGGGCAATAAATTGAACTCTCCGTATTTACACTGATCTATCCGTTTTTGTTATCGAGGTTTTTTAGCAAACGACATTAGCTCGCAGTCAAGTCAATAGTTTAGGTTTATAGAGCTGTTGCTTTTCAATACATTTTAATCTGTTTTTAGTTGTTTATCGTTTTTTAGCTGCAGTCTTTGTCCTATTTGTAGTTGTGATAGAGTTATTACGCAAAGCCTGTTAATTGAATATTAATTACTATTAACTGTTAACAATGCGCAAACATAAAGTTAATGATAATAATGCTCCTAAAATGTCAACTGCGGTTCAACTACTACAACAGGATTTCTCAAAACGAGTTCAATTTTGTGTGGAATTAATTGGAGATGAAAGAGTAAGTTTTATGTAGTTTATACGATTACTGAACACGGAACACAGGTTGAACATACAAAAGTTAACACGGAATAACTGTGAACGTAAAACTAATTTAAACAAGCTAAAAAGCAATTATATTTTATAACTACTTAACTTAGTTATATCTGTTTGACCATACTTGGTTTCCTATCCTTCAGAAAGTTTGGAATCAAACTCTCGTAATTTTTAAATGTTTTATTCAGTTTTAGTTAACTACGAAACATCTCCTGTGATTTAATATCGTCAGTATTGTTTAAATCCAAGTAATCGTGAAATTTACATTCATTTGATTCTACTTCGTGCATAAGTTTGGTAGAATATAATAAAATATTGGTATTTTCTTCTGGTATCTTTTTCTTTTCAACCCACAAAAGACAACGGTTCAACTTTAATTTACTCAACATAAGTCAATAATGACAATGACAATTGAGTATCAAACTGAAAGTTACATTGTCACGCTACTTTTGTTTCTAACTTAATTTCTTGACTCTTAATTTTCGAGTATTGACAAGAAGTTGAAGTTTTGTTGAGTTAACTATTATCTACTTTAGTAATGAATTATGTAATTCTAATTATGTTCCACAGTAAATTTCTTATGTTATTATTTGAAACCTAAGGGCAATTAATTAGAGATATGTTTACGTCATAGGTATTTTCACTATTGTTAACAGCAGCATAAAAGGGGTTTTGCAAATACCAAGCGTACCTTTGAAAGTCATTTTAGTTCTTACTTTTTACAATTACAAACAGTGTGTTTATTATCTTTATTAAGCTGGATTATAAAAAATAAAATAGCTACTTCACTGTTTTAAGTTATAAGTTATAAGGTGTACATTTTTCCGAGTATTCACACGAACTGACCGAAATTTGTTGAAACGCGGCCGGAGTTGTTTTTATAATCGCAGACTTTATTTGTCTCAGTGGTCGACATTTTATGTTCATGTTTTAAATTTGACTGAAATCGGACGAAGTTTGGAATTGTATAACTTGGAAATGAGTGTCACTATGAGTCATTTTAAATATGAAGTATATATTTTATATTTTAAATATAAAATCCATAACTTAAAAAAAATCTTTTTTAAATATCTTATTGAACTATTATTTTAACCATTGTAGACAATTTTTTTGGCTGTTTGTTTTCGTTGTGCTTTTTTCATTTAGATACAGGCATTGCAATTCCAAATATATGTTCTTAAGTCATGGTAAATTTGTTTCCAATAAAATGTAACAAAAACATGTACACATATACATAAATCGCTGATTAAAAATAGCAAAAATAGCTAACTAAATATGACTAACACGGTTTCTCTACATCTTACAGGGTTTTCTTCAACTTACGTAAGCATACATTGTCCACATAAAGCTTCAGCTTGTTATTGGAGATATATAATTGTTAGAATACTTAATAAAGAATTCTACACATATATATCCTACGTAAGTTAAACACAACAATGAGATAAGAAAATGGAATTGATCTAATCAAATGACATTTAGCATAAAAGGCTGAGTCATTTTTTTATTTTTGACCTGAGGAAACTCAAAGTAACTATTTGAGTGTGATTTTATTGAAACAAGCTATGCAGGATGTGTCCGCTATGTATGTAGATATGCTTGTTAAAACTAACCTTTGTTAGTTTTAAGTCAGAAGTTGACTTCACGCAGTAGCCTTCGTGTGTTGTGGGTTTAATTTGAACGTATTTGAGCTACTCTTCTTTACCACTCAATCATTTGAGCTACTAGACCAATGTTGAGCTGTCAATAGTCGCTATAAGTACCTAACGAGCCTGTTATTTTTTACAAAAACACGGTTCATTCAAGTTCAATAAATTCAGAGGAGACAGGGACAAGGTCAAGTTTCACTTAGCTGTTGTAAAGAATTGACTGAATCGTTCCAGCTAATTTTTATTGGGTTATGGTGTTGTCCGTTTCGTTTTTATGCAAAAAAATTGTCGCCTTTGGCCGTGAAGCGTTTTTAATTGCTTCAGGACAAAACAATAAGGCAAGGATAAGGACAAGTATGAACCGGGCTTCAGTTTCATATCAAGTCCGAAACTCAGTTAGTACCTGACACAAACCCACCTACTTCAGCGATTGCACTTTACAGCTTGTTAGGAACATGTTTGTTCCTAGCAGGTATGCATATCTTGGGCCGGACAAAAATTTAATTTATATATATGCGTTACGGCAAAAAGTCAAAAGTCTGAAAATTTTATGAAGTAAAGTTAGCAATTCTTTTTGTAAGATAAATTTGGTAACGTAAAATTTTGCTAAATTGGTCTTCATGTAGGAG
This sequence comes from Trissonchulus sp. WLG1_4, assembly GCA_030248245.1. NCBI lineage: Eukaryota > Metazoa > Nematoda > Enoplea > Enoplida > Ironidae > Trissonchulus > Trissonchulus sp. WLG1_4. The sequence goes on along the minus strand of JASANF010008156.1, from coordinate 14,018 downwards.
GAAGTTAAAGAAATTCGCCAAATTCTTGCGTCTACTGAAGACTTAGCTCGTAACTCAATTTCGGAACATTTTTCATTCTAAAGAAAGAGGCCATTTACTAACCGTAAATTTTCTTTTTCTGGCTTCTGAGCTAAAATCCACCATAATTTCACGATAGATTAAAAGCTAAGCTATAGATTGACGTAGCTAAATTAAAATTAAATTTGCAGCAGGGCTCAAAAAATTCCCTTTAGACTCCATCATTAGGGCTCAGTAAAAAACTATTAAGAGCACATAGTGCTTTTTTGTAGTTAAATTTTTGTGAAGGGTCTCGAATGTATACTTGTATAACACCTTCCTATGTTAAGGCCTCCTAGTTGTTCTTTAAATTATTTTATATTAAATCCTTCCGAATTAAACGGTCAAGGCCCGATTTTATAAAGATTTTAATGGCTCGCTGAGTTACGTTGAAAGTATTTCAATTTTATAAAAACAAAATTTTTCATCAAAATGGTCTGTTGAGCTTAACGGCGCCGTTGAATTCTTTATAAAATAGGGCACTGAACGTATGTAGTTAAGTTCAGGATGATTGTCGGACTAAATGCTTCAGATGCTCAGCTTTAGTCCGAACCCAATCCTAAACAACAAACCTAGGTACAGACCACTAGACGAAAAAAATATCATTTGAGATAAATCACTTAACATGAACGTACATTGTGAATTTTTTAGTCTGAGTAAAAGTATATAGTTGATTCAGCTTAATCTGAAGGTTCAGGAATTGCATTTTGAACAAAACTTTTGAACCGTATGTATAGTGTAACTAAAAATCTAATTATTAATTTGGCGAAATATGTACCGTTAAAGCGCACTGCTTAATGGGACTGTTTTTTTAGTTTTGCAATGTATTTCGACGATTCTTTGATCTACGTTTCACAACGATGAGCAATAGATTTCATCAGTCCATCAGTGAATTTTGTCTGAACCAAACGTTAGTCAAACAAAACTGCTAATTCTGCTGAGTGCTGAGCCAAACTGAACCGGAACTTAACAGTTTCGTTTCCGCCAAACCCAATTTCCGTGGCTATACACATTTCTTCGTATCTAGAAAGAATATCATCCAAAAGGTTGATGCTCGTTATTTAGATGGTTCAGATTAGACTTTAAAATTAGATCAACACTAATGCGAGTTGCACCTGGCATGGATGTGTTTATCGCTCTACCGCATGCAGGTTAACCATTTTATCTGGATTAAATTAATCGGATTACACGGATTAGATTGATCTATTTCCTAAATAATACCTTAATAATGCAACATTTGCTTGGCTGTATCTTGATTAACAGCTAAAGGTCAATACCCTTTTTCTGTTCCTCATTTAACTTTGCTTAGAACCATAGATGCACATAGGGAGGGGGTAGGCAGGGGTATTCCCTTTTCCTTAACCACCAAGCACCCCTCCCCTTTAACCCACCATCTTTCCTCTTACTGCCGCAAAAGTGTGGCAAATTTGAGTAAAAAATTAAAAACATTTTCGGCCGCAGAAGAAAAGTGCCCCAAATATGACTAAAGAATCGGAAAAGTGCAAAATGTTTCCGGTTTTCACCGAAAATAAACCAAAACCAGGACTCCCCTCTACTATCCCGTGCATCTCTGCTCAAAATGTGATTTTTAGCTTCGTTTCTGTAATAAATTTCAACTCCTAGTGGCTGACACCAATCACCTTTAAGGTTTCAAGTCTTCCCGTCTCGGGAACTCTAATTATTAAAAATTGTGAAGCTCTGTCATGACTATGTAGCATGTTTTTTTTATTCAAGAAACTTGATCAGTGTTCGCATGAAGTGTAAAAGTTTCAGGAACTGAAATTTTTACATAATATTTCGTTATAAATTCGGTATTGCAATTTGTCAGGCAAATTCTTGAAGAATACTTGTACATTATATTTTCCATACTTTTCAGTACATTTGTATAACAGTTACATACTTCGTCGTTATAATTGTTTTAATGACCAGTACAAAGGGCTAGGGACGTTTTTGCGGCTTTTTTCATTGTTATGTTTTGTAGCAATGACTAAGCAAACAACTTATGCTGTGCAAAATTGCAATTTTTCAAGCATCATTGACACGTATAGTGAATCTATTTTGATGAAGCTAATTCAACTTAATTTTTGCTCTTTTCTTTTTTTGTTATATTTTCATAGGGCCTATTCCTTTACCGGATTAAACGGACTGGACTTATTTTAGTCCGAGGTTTTGGAATGACAAATCGGACTAAACGGACTAAACGAGTTAAAATAAGTCAGCGGCTTAATTTTAGTCTGACCCCATTCCAAAACTACCACTGGACTAAACGGACTTAACATGCATGCTTAACATTAGCGTGCATAGTTGAGTCCGTTTAGTCCGATCAAAAAGCAGCGCGCTAGAAGTTAAGTCCGTTTAATCCGGAGGTTTTGGAATGGCCTTTTAAGCTTAATTTTTAGACCGTTTAGTCCGATTATAATTAACCCTTTAATCCGGTAAAGGAATAGGCCCATAGTTATGTAGTACAAACGTTCCACACTTAGTCAAATAGGTTATTAAGAAGTCACAGTTATGTGCTATAAAAGTAGTGGTATACTTTTCTTAACAAACTTAGTGATTCAGCAAACTTTTAAAGTGACAAAATGTTTGTCACAAATATTACTCACGCAGGTCAAGAAAAAGCAGTTTTCACAACTTAGGTAGACTAATAAATGTTCACTTCGGAAAATGCTGAGTAAGAAACAATTGGAGCAGTCTAGTTCGCCCTATACCAATGAAAACATGGCGGGCAAAAGTTTAAAAAAGACATTACTTGAGACAAAATACAGAAAAAATGCGTATGTATCAAAATCTCTTTGCGTTTTATCAGTGAATTTTAGCATTTGACCAAGTAATGTCATCACCCAACCGTTAAAAAAGGTCATTTTCAATGAAATTTAAGTGGTTTTACCTAATTTTTTGGCAGAAAAACGCAAAAATTGCGTCAGTCTTGGAAGGAGGGGCGTCGAAATCAAGTAGGCTCAGGGAGAAAGAGTCCCCCAATAAGATTTAAATTATTATTAAAATTTTGTGCTGCGACCTGTATGTAGTTTACAGTTCCCAAAAAAACATACCACATAGAAAAACATAGACTTCACCTATGAAAAAAACATGTTCATTTCGAATTATTTAAAGTGCCATTTCTAACCTAAGTTAGACTGTAGAAATTGCTTTTATTTAAAAGCCACGCTTTTATCTTGATTAAAAATTTATAACGTTAACAGTTACACAATGGAAATTAACAGTTCATATAAAAAATGATATTATATTTCCTGCTACCTTTAGTAAAACATAAATTATCTATTTTGGGTTAGGTTCAGTTATTTGAAATTTCTTGAGTATAAACGAGGCACATATATATGTTACATGGTAACTGAGTGTAGGTATACACATTTTTATGAAACAGGGTACAATGCATAATAGCCGCTTATTCAAGTTCACATAGGTAGAAAATAATTTAGGTTTTCTATTAAAATTGAACTCATTAAAATGGCTGTTAGAATCATAATTTAATTTAGGTAGGCGGAGAAGTTTTTTGTCTGAACTGTTAGCACTATGGAACCTTATCAGATAATTTATGGTTAGCGAGTTAGTTTGCAACAAAAGTTATAGCAAAAAGTGTTGAATTCAAACTATTTCAATAAAACCATGAGACTACATGACTTTATTGTTATAGTTGACCAAGCTTTGTATTTTTCGTTAAAAAAGCGTTGTGCGAGCATTTTTTATCTAGACGTTAAAGACTACAGTGCTTTTGCGTTCATCAAGAGTACATAATAAGATAATTTTTCATGCATTGTAGTTACATAAGGATAATATTATGATTATGTTTAGAAACACGTAGAAAGACGTTGCCAGTAGTTCAGTCGTTCTCATTTTGACGCTACGTTTTTGTTTTTTGATTTGTTGTAAATGCGCTGACTAAATATTGAAAATTAATATTTTTTTGCTTATTTTGACAATAGGATGGCGCTATATAAATGACAAGGAGAGATACAAAATCATATTGTTTCAAATACAGCTTGTTATGACCAAAGGGCAGCTTCAGACACTTAGGTCGGTCGACTAATATGGGTTCCATAAAACCTTAAATGTCGCGCGCTGCTGCAAACTTGTTGGGTGGATTTCACAAAGCTGGTTTTACTAAAACATTGGTTTTCGTACGTTTTGCATGATTTCCACATAATTTCATTACGAAATATCGTCTGATTCGTCACGAATTTCGTAGATTTTCTAATTTTCTAAAACCATTAGTTTATCTCAGTTGAAATTTCAAACTTGCAGCGCAGTACATATGTCTCTGTTTTGCTGAGATTTCAGCTGAGCTAAACCAATAATTTAAAAAAATATACGAAATTCGTAACGAATCAAAAGATAATTCGTAATGAAATTATGTGCAAATCATGCAAAACGTACTAAACCAATGGTTTAGTAAAACCACCTTTGTGAAATCCACCCGTTAAGTTCTTATAGTCCAGTGAAGTCTTAGGAACTGGTTTAGACCAGAAGTAAGCAGCTGACTTATTTTAACTCGTTTAGTTCGATAGCCATTGCTAAGTGTTGAACTTTATTAGTCGAGTCTGATCAATTGGGTTAAATAGCGCTCAGACGCCTGAGTCAAACGCAGCAGTCATAAACTCTGTCTAGAAACCACATTTCATTTTTCCACGACTCCTATAGCCATCGGCAAAAAGTCCTTTATTTCTCATGTCAGTATTTTAATGCTTTCTTGAAGAGTTTTTGCCGCTCTCATTAAATTTAAGCTTGGCTTTTGAAATCTTTTGTCACGCAAATTTGCGAAAATTAACATTTTTGAGCAGATATTAAAATTTCGGTTGCCTAATCTTTTCTGAACTTCTGAGATGTGTCCACTGGTAGACAAAATGTGACGAATATTCTATTTTTTTGATAATTACTCGTTTGTCAACATTTTCAAGAGTGCATTAACTTTGGCCCAATTTATAGAAGCAAAATTTTTGTTTCTGGACAAATGTTATTTGTTGAAAATGGTAGTCGAAAATGCTTGCTGTGGAAAGTCAGTCGTTAAAAATGTTCATCGTAGACTGCTTCGCTGCTGAAATTCAGAACATAAACGCTCGAAGCTCTTTCTCGTAAAATTTTCAACGGCGAACATTTCAACAGCTCCAGACGGTCCTTAAAGTTAAGTTAAACTTATAATGAAATCTGCCAGTTATGAGCACCATTGTGTGCTTATTTGTGCTTAATTGTGCGGTCGCATACAAATACTCTACTCTTCAATCCTGTATAATACAATGTATGATTTGTTAAGTAAAAGTAAATCTGAGGATTTTTTACCAATATTATCCTTAACTTGAGTGATAGTGTAAACCTTTTCAATTCATGCTAAATTAAGCAGGTTCATTCCTTGATTTCTCAAGGTATTTTCGCTTAGGTGCGTATATTTACGTTGATAAACAACAACGAAGCAATTAAAGATAAATTTGTAAATATCAATATCTAAAGTTACATTTTAGGCGTACTGCGCAATGTCACGAACTTAATATCACAATGTTTCCAAGTATTAATTAACACCGTTATTAAATTAAATTATTACCTGCATTTTACCTTATATATACTAACAATGCTGGAACCTTCAATGCAAAATCAGTGTGGACCCGAATCGTCTAAAGACAGTGACAGACTTTTGGTTCGAAATGCAAGCGTGCCGGCACTAACCCCGGCTAAGTCAGTTTCCTTCGAACTACAACGCGCTCGGTCTCATGCGTTTGGCGTGCATGAAAGACCAACTCCGAGTAATGCCATGCGAAATTGGCACAAGCTGGTAACTGCGGTTACGGTCATACAGTATATGCAAGCTGCGCAGGTGAGAAGCTATTTGATTATGTGCAATGTAGTGAAATCGAAGCAGAACCATTAAGGTATATACTTGGAAGGTTCGAGGCCTATGGGCAGTTTTCTAAGAATTCTGCGCCATTATTCTGCGGAAATCAAGAAGCTCTTGGAGCTTGTTCATTCCCGCAGAACCACATCCGGCACTGTTCGAAAAAAATGAGTGCCGGATTTTTGTAAGTGCAGGATATAGGACTTGAACATTTGATGTTGTAGACAGAGGGAGGGACACAAACAAAGAAAATGTTGTCGAAACCCCCGTCGAAAATTCCCAATTGTTTCCGGTATTTTTTGCATACGATCTGGACCCAGCTTCCTTCAAACAAAAATTGACTTACTTGGTATTGTAGCTTTTAGATGTCATCTTTTTATAACTTTTTGAAACTTGTCACTGTATAGATCAGTTGTCATAACATTCGGAGAGGTGTTTTAAGTTTAATTATGCAGCCGATGATTACAGTAGCTTGTATGTAGCTGATTTGCGAAGAACTTGCGTCATTGTCACGCAAATTAGCTTTGAATTTGTCTTTATTTTGAGCATTAAAACAAAATTACTCTTTGCCGACAAGTTGACAACACAAAATGAAGTGTTTTCGTGAATACTATAAGTGTGTTTTCACTAAGTTGTTTTATTTGTTATTTTTGTTTGTCTAGAGAAGAAACTTTTGTTTAAACGTTGTTATAGTGCCAGACACGCTGCATTATCTTACGTATAACGTCTTAGTGTTCATTGTAACGTTTTTTAGACACGACACCGCCATTTGTCACCAGCAGTATAAGTATGATACACAAAGAAAAATATCGCTTCTTAAAACTATTGCACTAAGATCAAACAGTAACTTTTGGGTCCACTAGCCGATTGGTTCCTACAGTACTGTTTTGTACGTAATAAATGTGTCATTTATCGTGTTTCACAAATTCTAAAACGTGCCTGACAAATTTCTTACAAAACTTGCTCAAAAAAACTTTTTAATAAAAGTTAAGTTTATTCGCCTTTCTGCGAAAGTCATTGAAAATGTAATTAATGTAATGGAATTCCTTGGACCATTTTTCTCATTTTCTCAAAAGTCCAACCGTCTTTTGATCAAATTAGTCTTAAGTTTAAGTGAAATGCCACGAAGAAAATCTTGTAACCTTAACTTTTACTGGTTGAAAAATGTCACTTTACCAAAACTTACCGAAAAATGGTGTGGTTCTTTTTAGCTTCCGTAAGCAAACAATGTTTCTGGAGATTCGCTACTGTATTTTTACGTCTTATGCTATAACTTTATTTGTCCTCCATTTCAACGAATATTCGTTTTAATAATCACAATAGACAACAATTAACTTTGAGACATCAACTGCCTTTTCTTTAGTTTCTTAAATGGTTTGGTTATTAACGTTGCACCTAAAAAATTACTAAATTTTAACTAACTGTTTCAATAGTGTGCTGTGCTTTTTATTAATCAAACTAAATTCATTCAGAAGCCGATACAAACTGCAGAACTGCCCTAGCATTAGCCAATTATCTATGCCCTAGTCAATAAGACATTTTTTCAAAGTTCAGCCCCGACCCAATTTATGCGACCATTCCAATTCTACTGTTTCCTCACAATGGCCTACATTTTTAGCAAGTTGCTTCAACAAAAGTCTGACAAAAATATAGAGCAATTTTAGAATCGTATTATTATTATACTTCCAGTATTCGAACAAGCAGCAATAATTTCTGGCCTAAGTCCCAGTAATAATCGTTGCTGAGTTAACAGCCTATAAATGCTTTTGGGGTAATGGTCCTTTGAATGTTGGCAAGAACTTTTTTCTTTGTAAAATTCTTTTAAGTTATTCTTAATGACTTTGAGTCGATTCATGCTTACAGGCGTTAATGTTTTGTCACAAAAAAATTACCAAAAAATTACTCAATAAAGTTATAGGCAATATTGATGAAGGCCTAGGTATATGTAAATGTTAATCCCGGTATATGATTGCCCTTATACTTGTCCTTATTGTTTTGCCCTTAAACAACTAAAAAAGAGCCAAATATTTCTTCTTAATTGATTTTTCAATAAATTGTCATCGTTCTTGTGCTTATGTGTCCTTAAGGACAAGTATGAATTGACTTTGCTAAAACTAAAGCCAAGTTCAACTTATGCGCAAGAACGTTTATTTATCTGTCACCAAAGTTTCTACAAAAACTAATCAGTCAATATTTTGCAATATACCTGTATATAGTGATCTAAATTGTATTCTAGTGCATAATATATGCTTAATGGTGTGCCTACTTTTATATATTTTAAACTGTCAGTTAAATTCAGTCTTATTGTACCAACATGTTTGGCTTTGTGGAAAGTGATTGAAAGGATCCATTTATAACTAGCTTTTTAAAACTTAAAAAAACTTGGAAAATCTGCATGGAATGAAATATTAAGTGCAAGGCATATCCATAATCATAATTTAATCAAAAACACTCAAAATGCTTTGCCAGCAGCATCGTTTTAAGTGGGTTGAACGGATTTAATGAAGTATACACACCACATTAGCTCAACATTTAATTGCTGGTTTCTAAAACTCGCAGAAAAATGTGCTGGTTCCAGGTTTTATGTAACGCATTATGTGGTAGTATAAACAATTGAATTAGAATACAACTAGATAAAGCTAGGTTTATAGTCCGAGATCTAAATAAGACCCCTAGTTTATCATATTTAAGTACATAGGTAGTAGGTATTTGAATAAAAGCTCCGTAGTCTACTAAGAAGAGTGTGCTATAAAAGGGTGTAGTCTATTAGAGTTTTTTACTATCACGACTTTAGTTCTAAATATATTTGTGATTTACTTGGTTTTATCTAGGTGATGTTTGATGATTTTTGCAGATTTATCAGATTGAACTAGTTTTTGGATTTATCTGATAAATTTGGTCTTATTAAGAACCTAATTTCGTATTAGTAAGGTTTTTACACAGTAAGGTAAGAATCTACACAGTATACTTCATAAAAGCATACTAAATTGAATTTTAAAAACAATTCTGAACTAATGTTAATTTTGAGTTTTGAAAACAATATGTTTAAAACACGTTACAGCTAAAATTACATCCAATCGTTATTACTAATATTAAGCCTTTTTTTAGCTGAGTTCTAACTAGAGGTAAATTTTTTACAGTTTGTCAGGTCAGTCAGATCCGATTCTGGACTTTTATGCCTTGATTCTAGTTATAAAACTGATTTATTTCACATCTGTTGAGAACTAAATAGTAAATTTGAAATTTTGAGTAAATTTTGAGTTTTGAAAACAATATGTTTAAAACACGTTACAGCTAAAATTACATCCAATCGTTATTACTAATATTAAGCCTTTTTTAGCTGAGTTCTAACTAGAGGTAAATTTTTTACAGTTTGTCAGGTCAGTCAGATACGATTCTGGACTTTTATGCCTTGATTCTAGTTATAAAACTGATTTATTTCACATCTGTTGAGAACTAAATAGTAAAGCTAATGAAAAAATAAAGATAAATAAATAAATTTAAAACTACGAAAAATATAACAGTCCTCTGTGACTTCTTTTTTTACATGTTTTACAACATTTTTTACTTCACCTTAGAAAACCAATTTTAAAACTCCTGTTTGACGTCAGAGTTGACTACTCTACTGATATTTCACAATTGCCATGATAATTGCAAATAAGCTTGATGCAATGCAATCTTTATATCGATCAGATGGTAATCGTAGAAGACACAGGAAACCCACTTTCAAAGTAAGTTGAACTGTCCAGCCCTAGAGCTACGTATTCAGTCTATGTAAAAATAGCCCTCCTAATTTTGGGGATATGCACAGATGACCAAAAAGCACAATGGTGTTACCAAGAGTACATAATAGCGTCTCACTCTATATAGAAGAAGAGTGAGACACTCTCCAGCCTGCCTGTGTTCTAGCACAGACAGATACGCTGGTCGTTTTCAGGCTACATGTTGACATTCTGTGCAACATGTGGTTGGCCAATCAGCGCGTAGATTTTCTGCGTAACACGCTTTAGTATATAATCGCTGATGCGTTGATAAGCATTAAGATAGAGACAAAAGGTTAATAACTCATGATTTATTCATAGTCTGCTTGCAAAAACATTAAAAAAGTTTGCAAATATATACCTTTAGGGATATTTTGGCAAACTTTCAGCGAAATTGATTGAAAAACTTTTGAGATATAAACTTTTCTGAATTTATTAAAAGTTTCTCAATCAATTTCGCTGAAAGATTGCCAAAATATCCCCAAAGGTATTTGCGAACCTTTTTAATGTTTTTGCAAGCAGACTATAAATGAATAATGAGTTATTAACCTTTTATCCCTATCTCGTTTTGTGATTGGAGCACGTGCACAGGCGTCTGGCCAATCAGAGAATAGAAGTTCGCTTCTAATTGGCCCGCCACAAGTTGCCCAAAATGTCAACATGTAGCCTGAAAACGACCAGCGCGTGTGCCTTCTTCTTCTATATAGAGTGAGACGCTATTATGTACTCTTGAACCACGAGTACATAACTGAAATATAAACAATATAGTAAATAATATAATAATATAAATCCCAATATGTTCTCTTGTTATTACTTGAGGAAAATTTACAGGTGTGAAAGTGTTAACAGCATTTATCAGAGCGCACCAGAAGCTTTGCAACAAAGAAGAATAACTGTAAGTTTAAAGCTAACTTCCAACGTCTGATTCAATTTTTTCATAATCATTATTGTTTTAGGAGCGGAAGCGTGTCAGCAATCAGGATGATCTGCTGTTTCTCAAACGGTTTTCGACGCGAGGAATGGATACGGAACAACAGAGTTCGTCAAAACGATACTTTTGGCGAAAACTCTCAAACTACGGTCCGGCGGGGACGGCCCGCAAAAAATTTCAAGTGCCTAGTCGCTCAAGATTACTGTTAACAATCGACCCTGACGGGAACAGTCTATTCTATTGGCTGTCAGTTCTAGCAATATTTGTTCTTTACAACTGGTGGACGTTGATTATTCGCGAAGCCATGCGAGAAGTACAACTGGCGCACGCGACTTTGTGGTTTTCGTTGGATATTGTAGCTGATACCTTTTTTATAGTCGATATTGGAGTCCAGAGTCGCACCGGTTACTTGGAACAAGGTCTGCTTGTGTCTGAAACCTCAAAACTAGCCAAAAACTATTTCCTATCCAAAAAATTTGTGGCCGACGTCTTAGCTTTAGTTCCCCTACACCGGTTAGTCCATAACGGATCGCTGCACCCGTTGTTGAGATTTCCCCGTTTGCTAAAGTCATATCGCCAATTTCGATTTTACCACATGATCGAAGCCAGAACAGTATTTCCCAATCTCGTTCGGGTACTTAATTTGACTCATATTCTATTGTTACTGTGCCATTGGTTCGCGTGTATGTATTATATGATCGCGCTTTCTGCTAACTTTTCCACGCTTTGGACCCCGTGGACTAACGGTATGGTTGCAGTATCATGAGTATATGTACTGTACATAATTCTGTGCGCTAAAGCACTCCTACATATATCCTGCGAATACACACACTTACAGTAGTTTACAGGGCATTTGTCACAATTTTGGGTGATTACGTAAGGTTTTTGTAAACTGTAAATTACGGAATACACATTATATGTTTTATGATAAAATCCGAGTTTGATGTGATAGGTTATTTATGATCACGCTTTGTTTTTGTTGCGTATGTAAGTGATAGAAATATAACATAAACGTACATACAAAAGCCAACTTTTGAAACTAAGCCTAAATTTAAGCGTAAGCCCGGAACTAAGCCTATTTTGAAGCCTAAGCCTAAGCTTGAGTCTAAAATAGTGAAAAGAAGGAACCTAAGCTTAGATTCGCATTTGCGAATGTATTTTTTATCTATTTGATTTACCAGCAAGAAAGGAGCGAACAAGAAGTTTAACTGTTTAGTCTTTATTCTAAAACTCTAATTGCAGAAACGATAATCAGCTATTCTACGCTGGACAAATATCTGCACTGCCTTTACTGGTCATGCCTTACCATCACAACCATCGGGAATGGGGTCCGCCCGGTTGCTACGCCAGAGTACGTATAAAATTACATTTTAATGGAGGGCTACCTGTATAAGCGAAAATTTTAGGTTCTCCGATTTGCTTCAGTATTGCCTCACATTGTTTTACCGGAACGTTTAATTTTTTGTCGTACGTAGATTTTAAGCAAAAAAATTTCGCTTTGCAAACCTGAGGTCAAAACGGCTTTATCGATTTATCGAACATCCTTAAATGTCAGTTAATTCAACGAGAATCATACTCAACAGTTCAAGTTAAGACTGACTGTCTGTAAGGATCGACCATAGTGTGAAGAGGCAGGGACGTAATTTTTTCGACCATCTTCGATTTGCTTCAAATTTACATATATGGTAGCCCTATATGAGTGTATGAAATGTGCAAAATTTTAGCTTTCTCCCATCTTTCTGAGGCCAGATATGATCTCCCAAAATGTGCGTGCTTAGTCACTTTTTCCAAGTTTTGATCAAACTTGCTTTTCCGTTCATATTTGGCCAGTGCTACACGAACCAAATGTCATATTTTAGTAAAATATTTACTATACGATACAAAATATTAGGAAACTTTCAAATTTACTTTTTCTTGTTTACTTTTTGAGAAAATAAACTTTGACTGTGCCAATTTTAACGTTTACGAATGAGCATTTTTCGAATTTTTGATTAATAACTCGCAGAATACTAAGCAGTCAAAGTTTTATTTATTATACAAATATAGACACATATGTCGGTTATTCGTGTGCAAAAAATCAGCCAAATCGAAGTAGGGGTATTGAGCGATTTTTAAGCTTGAATTGTCCAACTTAGATTAGCATTCATAGCAACTATGCCTAGTATCACTTAATGCACTGTTACATATACCACACCCATTGATATGATATTCATTGTCAAAATAGTCCACATAATGTACAATTATATCATGTTTATTAGATTCTGATTATAAAATTTTCGGATCCATTATAGCGCAGAATTTAAAATATTTTTATCGTTACAAAGCTACGTTTTTCTCGTTTTTGCCTTGTAATTTCGACAATACTTAGCAGTCATAATTTTATTTAATACACAAAAATAGAGATACATAATATGGGTATCTGTTTGAAAAAAATCAGTTAAATCGAAGTAGGGGTATTGAACTATTTTCAAGCTTAAAATGTGCTACCTAGATTACCATTTACTGCAACTGTGCCTAGTATCATGTAATGCACTGTTACATATACCATACCTATTGATATGATATTCACCGTCAAAATAGTCCACATAATGTACAATTTTATCATGTTTACTAGATTTTGATTACAAAATTTTTGGATCCAATATAGCGCAGAATTTGAATTATTTTCAAAGTTCTAAAGCTACTTATTTCTTGTTTTTGCCTCGTAAATTTGACAATACTTAGCTGTCAAAGTTTTATTTATTATACAAAAATAGACATACATATCGGTTATCTGTGTGTAAAAAATCTGCCAAATCGAAGTAGGGGTATTGAACTATTTTCAAGCTCGAATTGTGCTACTTAGATTAGCATATTATTGCAACCCTGCCTAGTATCATGTAATGCACCGTTGCATATACCACACCCATTGTTATGATATTCACTGTCAAAATAGTCCACACATTGTACAATTATATCATGTTAATTAGATTGTGATTATAAAATCTTCGGATCCAACCTTGGATCGATACATTCACGACCTTGCTTCAATGCCCATCCGACTCCGAGAGATATCTCATTGTTTATTTCGGCGTCAGTTTGAACATCATCGTCAAAGTAGCTCTGATAAGAATGGTTGTACTTGAATTGCTTCCAATGCGTTGGCGTATGTACGAACCGCTATGTCACGTAGTGTTATTCATTGTGCCACATATTTATGTTTTCATTCTTTCATTCAATTCTTTCATTGCAATTCCTGGAATTAGTGTTTGTGACTGGCCGCGAAAGCCGCCGGCCGACCGGCGGCCGGGCCGGCGGAGAAGTTCGGCCGGCCGGCCGGCCGGTCGGGGCGGCCAAATTTTTGATCAAAACCATTTGATCCAAATCCAGAGTGTCATTTTGGCATAACTTAGCCTGCCGGATTGTTATGCCGGCCTAATTTTATCAG